>JADLZK010001335.1:0-68094 GCA_015847255.1 Hyparrhenia diplandra | reverse complement strand
TACCAATGGTACTAGAATGCTCATTTGCAACATAGCAAAAGAAAGCTAAATTATATGTACAACTACTCTATCCATCTCAAATTGTAAGTAATGCCAAGAATCTTAAAGAGTAAAAGTGTTTCTAGTTTGACCAAATTTGTATGACAAGATAATAGCATTCGTGTGACCGTGTCAACTATGTATCATTAGATTCTTCATAATATACCTTTTGATATCATAGATATGTGTAGTTTTTTGTCAAACTTGAGATTCTTTGACTCTCCAAAATTTTTGAAATGACTTACAATTTGGATTTGAGGAAGTAGAGTTTTGGCTTCCAAACTGGCGACAAGATTCTGATTTTGTCCACATGGGAGCATATATATTTTCTTTTTTTTTTCTTAATCGCGCAAGAGACTTGCGCGTCTTTGTATTAAGAAAGAGAGTTTTGTTACAACCACACACTGGTGCGCGAATGATTAGAGTGATGCTATGCATCGTTACAATGACACTGGAGCATATATATAGCATCTAGCTCTAGATAACTGATTTGTGGCAAGAGAAACATGAACATCTATATCAACCTGGGAGCATCTGCTATATTGCATACAGATTATACTTCAAAATACTAATAGCTCTTTACAACAACATCACCAGAATCTTGACATAAGGTTGTCATTGCTCATTGGTCCCTGTAAGTTAAATGAACAAGTAAGTTCTTTTGAAAGCCTAAATATTATCAAGTATTTGTAAAAATAACTATGAGCATATTACCCTCAACATTTGAGTGAAACTAACTTGTGCAGTTGTGCTTCTGCTTGTGTACCACCTGAACTAGAAGCTTAATAAAAAAATGGACAGAATGCATCTTGTGCTTGTGCATCACTTGAATTGAAGGGTTCATCAAACAATGGAGATAATCCCTCTTGTGCTTGTGCTCTACCACCAACTGTCTCTTGTCTATGTACAACGTCATTATTACCCGCTTCACCAAACTGAGATGTAGCTTTGTTTCTCTCTTTTTTTAGCCTTGTGCTGTTTATCGAGCCAGGTTCTTTTTTGTTTTGAACTTTTTTTGGACATCCTTTTTCTTTAGGATAGCATTAATCAACAAGTCATTTGGTGGACTAGCATTAGTGGAAACTTTTTTTTTTTGAAGGAAACGACAGGGGGGGTTTAACGACCCCCACCTGATATATTACCAAGCCACAGATGTCGGCCGGGGCCGGTGATGGCTGGACAAAGGGTTCCAGAAGTTACAACAATTTGCCAAACAAGATACACGATACAGAATAGCAGCTATCAGAAAGGGAGGCTAGTACACCAGAGTGACATAGGGTGTGCATCTTTTCTAGGGATGCGGCAGCGCCACAGCTACATGAATCCTGAAAAGTGTTTGTACTTGTATTGATCTTTTCTGCACTTTGCTTACCAAAGATGTCAAGCGTGTTATCCACTGACATTGTGCACTCAAGAAAGTATAAGCTACTTGATGTGCCAAATTGAGAAATTTGTGGGACATATTTCTAAACTGAATCATAACATCCATCTTAGGGAATTTAGGGAGCTCGCGCGGGCTGTTGGACCCACCCGCTCGGAGGCAGATGACGTCCATCCGGGTCGTGTGGGTCCGTCCCACATCGGAGGAATGATGAGAACCTACATCCGAGGGGGATATATGCCACCGGGTCGACCTCGTTCCACTGAACCGATTCAACCCAGTTCAACCCGCAAAACCAAACGCGCACTCTAAATCCATTCTAAATTATAGTTCATTTGACTTTTTAACCTAAAGGTAGACCACTCTTCTTAATCGAAAACTTATGCAAAATATCAGTTTTTTTATTGTGGCATGCCTTTTTAACAAATGTTCCTTAAGAATGACTTAAATTTAACTATGTTTGCATAATTTTTTTTGAAAAAGATGGGTAGTCAAACTTGAGGTAAAAAAAAAAAAAAACGAAATATAATTTAGAATGGAGGGAGTACATATATTTATTTTGACTTTCTTTTTGTTTTTTTTAACCCGAGAATTGTCCACTGAGCCTACCATGCAGGACGTCCATGTGAAACTAGATGTGGTTTTAGCTGCTGAATCACGACGGCATGTCGCGTTCTACTCAAATGGTGTCGACATATCCCTATCAACAAGTTTTCCATGCTCGTTTGACCTGAAAAATAAATGGTCTCAGGTACTGTTAGGCGTACATGATGGAGCACCAATCAAACACGGTATCATGCATGGACCGGCCGGACATGATTGGGTTATGGGCCTTTGGCGACCTGATGATCATGGACTGGAGAATGGAGATGATTTGACCTCATTTGATTGGGCGTTGGGGGCATGCAGCAAAAAGAGCGCCAAAGTGAGTTGAGACTTAAAAAAAAAAAGACCATTTTAGTTCCTATGAAACCAATCGGGAGGACTGTTTTAGGTCTTTTAAAAAAAAATTATATGACTAATTAATCAAACAGGGCCTGAGGTATGGTACGATAAGAGAAACGTTTCGTAAATATTTCAAGGCGGAAAGCCCTATACGCCAACACAGTCTTAGTGAAGACATTATGTAGTTTTTTTTAACCACAGCATAGACGGAGGCAGACAGAAGTCTACTCCCCTCCATCAAAATGAAGCAGTGCACAAACCGCAAAACTATGAAACATATCTGTTGAGGATTGAAAAAGGAGAAAGGGAAAGTTCAACAGTTGCATCAACTCCACTTAAAGCAAGCTGGTGTGCTTTTTATTTATATTTGTAACAATCGTGAAAGCGCAGCTGCTGTTTCGTCGCCGCGGGAGTTTAATTCTGGCCAAGTTTTAAACCACTAGATACTTTACGTATACCGCTAGTACATTACAATTGTACCTGGTGCAGATCAGTTTGAGAAGGTCTACCGGCCTCACTGTTGGATGACCCATAATGTCGACATTGTGGCAACAGATTACACATGCCAAAAGTCTTCTATACAACTGTTCCCCAAGACTAAGTTACTAAAGTACTCGGGTTGCTGTACTCTCTCTGTCGTAGTTTATTTGTCAGGTTGAAGACATCGAGTCTACACACGCTACCAGATGACCAGAGCCGCCGCTAATTCCGGTACGGTGGTGTGGCAGCTCCGACCGAAGCCCTGCCAAGCTGCAATCCATAAAATGTCTTTGGCTAAATTTCTTTTTTCGAAAAAGCCAGAGCCGTTTTTCTATTGGCAGAGCCATGCATGAAAACATTGTTTTTTCACAGCTTTTCACAAACTTAGCATAAATTATAACAAAACTGAAATTAAAACCATTAAGGATCTGCTTCACAAGAAGATCTAGAGTCAAAAGTCGAAACCCATTAGGACACGTACCAAGAGCTGGTCCTTAGTCCCTTTTCAGCGCTAGATTATTGTCAAGTACTGTACTGTGATATGTACTCTGGACTCTGGTGTAGTACCACGTCGCACTTTCTGAGCTATCTTGATAATTTTAAGCGTAAAGTGGATCTCGGCGACACAACGATCTGACTCGTAATCTGTTTACGTTACTGTCATGCAAGTGCGTAGTAGCAAGGAAGGACCACGGCGGGAAGACGTTGAAAAGCAAGCAGCTGGCGACGGGAAAACCGTACCGTCACAACTCAGAAGCACCTCTCAATCGTCAAGAACTGGGGCACCACCGCCAGCAACACATAGCTTTCGTAGACGTAGCACTGTGATGAGTCGAGCAGAAACCTTGGCCAGCTTCCCTGTCTCGTAACCCCTGGATTTACGCGGCGAACCACGGGTACAAAACGCGCATGTGGCCGGCCGTGCCCAGTGCCGCCAGCCTCCGCGCGCCGCGCCACCGTGCTGAGCCTTAGTTGAAATGAAAGCGATGGCCGCGCTCTACGCCCTCCTCCTGGCAGCAGTCTCGACACTCCCCGTTCTAGTCACGGCGGAGTGCGACTGCTCCGACGACGCCGCGGGCCGCGACAAGGCGGGGGCGCTGCGGCTCAAGGTCATCGCCATCTTCTGCATCCTCGCGGGAGGCGCGGTCGGCGCGGCGGTGCCGTCGCTGGGGCACAGCAGGTTCCCCTCGCTGCGGCCGGACACGGACCTGTTCCTCGCCGTCAAGGCGTTTGCGGGCGGCGTCATCCTCGCCACGGGGCTGGTGCACATCCTGCCCGCGGCCTTCGACGCGCTGGGCTCGCCGTGCCTCGCCACCACCGGGCCGTGGAACAGGTTCCCGTTCGCCGGGATGGTCGCCATGCTCGCCGCGATCGTCACGCTCATGGTGGACACGGTCGCCACGGGGTACGTCCGCCGCCGGTCGACGGTCGTCGCTAGGAAGGCAGCCGTGGCCGTCGGAGACGAGCCATCGTCGGAGGTCGGGCGGTGCGACGGGGACCCGGAGGTGGCGTCCGGCTCCGACGGGCACCACGGGCACGTGCACGGGATGTCCGTGCTCGCACCCGCGCCGACTACCGCCGTCGACGACGAGCAGCTCGTGCGCCACCGCGTCATCTCTCAGGTACTGGAGCTGGGCGTGGTGGTGCATTCGCTGATCATCGGGATGTCCCTGGGCGCCTCGGATTTCCCCAGCACGGTGCGGCCGCTCGTCCCGGCGTTGACGTTCCACCAGCTCTTCGAGGGCATTGGCCTCGGCGGGTGCATCGTTCAGGTGAGCTAGCACGCTGTTGTTTTCCGATTTGGACTGTGTGGTTTAGGAGGGATCAATCAGGGTCTTTGTCCGCAAAACTGCACCTGGCTTTAGCACTCAGCAGAATCTACCAATCCTCTAAGGACAACGTGGCCGCATCTTCTTCTTTTGTACTATATAAAAAAGGGATTGTCTCCTCCATGTGAAGAAAATTCTCGATCTCCCACATCTGAATTTTTTTTTTTTTTTTTCTTTTTTCCCCCACTCTTCTTCCTATATAAATAGCATGAAAGGAAGAGAATAAACTAAATTTGGGTGAACAAATAATTCGCTTCTACATCCTGATTGTAGTTAATGCTGACTTATACTGAATTTATAATTGATTTGTGTTAAAGTTACAGTAATCATTTTGTGCAATTTCTAAGTAGAATTTGTGTGACTAAAAATTCAATTGCGGAGAAGAAATGTCTTACCCCATTCTTACCTCACCTTTTTATGTGGAATGTGGAACTCTTCCAAGCCACCATATTTTTGTTTTAATAACATGCTCACAAAACAAAACAATGTTTAACAATAGTGTGATCGATGACATAGATTTTGTATTTCATCACAGGCCAAGTTTCGCTTCAGGTCAATGGTAGCGATGGCACTCTTCTTCTCGCTGACGACCCCGATCGGCGTCACCATCGGCATCGGGATATCGTCCGTAATACGACGAGACGAGCCCGACGGCCGACCCCTCGTCGCGAGGGCTTGCTTGAGGCCGCCGCCGGGATCCCGTGTATATGGCGCCGTCGTCGACATCCTCGCCGAGGACTTCATGAGCTCCCCGGTGCGCGGCGCAGCGCGCCCTGCGCAGTTGTGCTCAATACCTCGTTGCTGCTCGGAGCTGGCTTGATGTCCATGCTCGCCGTCTGGGCTTGACCACAACAACGTAAGCTGAAGAGCACGGAGTGGATTGTAGCTTCGTTAGGTTCGTGTGTTCCAATAGATCAGGCGCAAAGGGGTAAAATTTATGCGAGTTTTTAAGTGCCGTTAAATAACCACCCAGCTGTCGAGTCCTACTAATCGTATGTCTGTGTGTTGACGATAAAATCGGTAACACACCAAAATAAGAGCTAGAGCGCTCTACGTAGGGCGAGCCGAAATCAGAAATCGGCAAGCGCCTAGGGATATCCACACCTGGACCGTGTGCCTCCAACGATGAGCGCGATACGCAAGACACGTCGTCGGAGGAGCCTCGTCGGGAGCGCGATACGCAAGACACGCCGGCGAAGTCTCTTGAAACCCGAAACCCCACACGCCCGGGACGGACCCCGTGAGGGCGTGCAACAGCTATGGGCTGCCCTAGCCAGCTTGACCGCTCTAGGGCGTTGTTGTCGTCGATTTTCCGTTCATGGCATCGGCGGCGAAGAAGATGGAGAGAGGGTGACCTACAAGCAAGACGGTAGTAGATTGATTTTGTCGATTGGATGTAGATGGGATCAAATCGGCCATGAATCTCTTTATTATATAGAGGAGGGTGGTCTTATACTTTTAGAAAATCATCCTTGGACGTTTCCAAACACCAAAAACCAACCCAAACACGATTAGGAAAGAAATCGGTTCAAAGATTGTATGGACACGGTCCGTTGCATGCCGACTGGACGCTGGAGTCGAATCGACCGGACGCTCCGGTCACTAGCGTCCGGTCAATTTCCAGAGAGCTCCGAAATCGCATGCAAGCGTATGAGCGACCGGACGCTGCGACCGGGATGCATGACCGGATGCATGCGAGCGTCCGGTCGACTCCAGAGGCGTCTGTTTGGCCTCCTCCACCAGATTTTTCAAGTCTTGTGCCTTGCCATGCATTCTTTAGCCATAATTAGGATATTCTTGGCACGTGTTCCTCTCATAAAATTATCGTCCATTCGCTTAACTCAATTCACTGCATGAGACGAAGATCATCCATGGACCTTGACATGTTGCCCCTTCTAAAAATAGCATGGGACTATTTTGAGTGTCAACAGTCTGACAAACCATTGGGATAGCCACCGCACAAACAGTTTGTGCCTCATATAGAAACGGTTTTGAAGTGAAGTCATTTTTTCTACATTTTTCCTATGCTTCTGTCGCCTGAACTCGCCGCCGCCCCAGCGACGCGTGTCGCCTGGCTGTCGCCGCGCGGAGGGGGCGGCCAACGGAAGCGTCGCGAGCGGGTGGGAGATGTGTTAACAGGTTCGTCAGCGTGTGTGTGGAGTACCCGTTAAGAGGCGCCTTTTCAGTTTATATGGGTCCCACTGCAGTCACGCAGTCTTCACTTTCTCTCGCCTTCTCCGCTTCCCCCCATTTCTGTTGCCTGTGGCGACTCGGCGACTCGCAGGCGACTTCACGGCGACTGGGGCGGCCGTGCTTGAGGACGGAGACGGGCACGAGGACGGCGACGGGGCAGTGAGTTTGGACGACGAGGTCGGCGACTGGGCGAGGGCGAGGACTACCACGCTGGCGACTTGTAGGTACCTCTGTTTCATTCGCCCTATCCGATCTCTTTCTCTTCTTCTCTGTTATTGAGGCGACGAGGGTGGCGATGGTGTTGGGGAGGAGCGCGGCGGCGACGACGATTGATGGCTGGCGGATTCGATTTGTTTCTGTTGTAGTTGGGATCTAATTTGTTTCTGTTTAGGATTCCTACTCGGTGTAGGATTAGGGTTTGGTAGCGTTGTTAAATGGTTTCGTTCTCGGTTGTTCAATCAGATTAGGGTTTGCTTGTTGAATCGGCTTATGGTGCTATCGTTGTTCTAGGGTTTTCCTGTTCGTGGTTGGTGGTGTTAGTTCGTAGGCCTATGGTTTCTGGGGCAAGGATGTTATCTTGTAGTCTCTGATGTTGGAAATTTTGTTTTTTTTTGGAGATGTTGTGCGCTGGATGTGGTTGGGGACTTATGAGGCAATTTCTGTTGGTTAACTGGTTGAGTATATCTAGTTATTTATGAGGCAATGCATGTTATCTGGTTGGGGGTATGATAGTGAAAGTAGTAGCTTGCTCTCTGAATTTCTAGTTGTAGCAATCTATTCATATACATATAGTGAAACTGTGATTGTCAATTTGATAGATCTCTATTGATTATGGTTAGGTTGTGTTATTCAAGTAATAAATGTGAGTAGAGTCATAGTTACATTCTCTAAAAGTCTATTTTGGACTTGTTGGCTCTGTTAATGTGGATCTTATTTGGAATATCACTTGCTATGTTGTATTGCTTGTTATCTACATTATTGAACTCAAAGCAGATGCTTATTTCAGTTTTAACCTACAATGCATACTATTACAGTTAATTTAGATGTTGTCAAAGTTGTATCTTATTAGTGGATTCAGATCTTTTTGTCTAGTAAAAAAACATAAAAGCTTACCTTATATGTTGACTATAAAAGCTACGATGCGGTCGTTACGCTTAATCTAGATGTTGTCAAAGTTGTATCAATAGTGGATTCAGGTCTTGTTTCTAGATCCGTCTTTGTAGTCTCCAAGTTGGTCCCTCAATTTCCTTTGGTTCTGTCTGTGTTCTATTTGAAATAGCTATGATAGTTGTTGGGGGCAACTTGGAGGGATTTGGTTCTGCTTTATGAGTGAATGTCTTGTTCCAGCAAAATATTGATCTACATTGTATCCTATTAATTGATTCTTACTTGTGGTTTGCCATTTCTTGATTGTGTTGACTAGACAATGATGTAGTTTTTGTTGCGATTCTTTGATTCGATTTGAAGGTGCGAGGAAGTCAAGGGATATCTTGTTGGTTCATTTGTTGAGGTAAGTTGTGACGGCAAAAGGAGTGTCTTGTATCTTTATGATTTTTTTTAAAATTGTTGGATGAGTTATGACATCAAATGTAATATATAGTGACAAAAGTTGTATCCTATTAATTGGCTTCTGAATTTAAATTTTTTTCTTTCAGGAGCTGATATTGTGTTGAAGCTGTTATTGAAGGCAAAGGAACTGCTTTGGTTCAGGTTAGTTCTCAAGCCAAAGGTTTTTTGGTTAAGTTTTATGTGCTTTCTTGTTTTGTGCTGCTTGTTGATTGTTTGATTATATAAATGGTATAATATATGTGAGTGCTTTCTAAAATATAAGATGTACTTTGTCTTGATTCATGTCACTGTTTGAGCATGTAAACAATGATTAGATGTTTATATCTCCGTTTATGGCCTGAACATGCTGTAGTTTGATTGTAATTATTGAAATTGAACTTTGTATTCCTGTACCATCTGTGTCGATGGGAATACTCATTGGCTGATACTAGTTTTAGTTGAACTTTGAACTATCAGTTTAACCTTAACTAGTTAGTCTGTTTCATATTAGTAACCTTTAAATGCTATATATGATACTTGTTAAACTTTTATTAAAGTTAAGATTAATTTGATATCAGTTTAACCTTAATTTTGTGTTTATTAAATTGCAATGAGTTATTACTGCAATTCTTGTTATGTTTTTGTGGAATTATCTTGTTGTTTGTTTTATTACTCTAGTCCTCTTGCACCTTGTGCATCTGTTATTATTTGATGCTTTATATTAGTTTGAGTAATATTGATGCATGCATGCATCTAATATTTGATGCTTTATATATAGTATATCATGCTATGTTTTTTCCTTTATTTTTGATTTCATAGGCATTAAGGATTGTGAGTATGGTGATAGTGAGTTGAACCGTGCATTTTATTTTGTAGAGTGGATTCAATTGAAGTATGTAGTGAGAGTGGAAATTTAGGTCTTAGTTTTTTTCTTTTAAAATTTTCAGATCACATTGATAATTTGGAGAGGTTAGATGGATCCAATCCGGTATACACGTGTTAGGAAGGGCCCTTATGGTGATGCCCGGCTGTATCGTTCATGGAGGCAGAGGTTTGTCAGAGATGAGCCTACTCCAGAGTCTTCAAGTGTCACTCATCCTGCAGTTCGAGATGGAGAAGTTGGTGTTGTTGTACCAGAAGTTTCAACAGCTAGTAGGAAGAGGAAAAGTGCTGAGAAAGGTCCCGACGCCAATTCGAGAGGTCGCTTATACCTATGGTGATCTCAATGAAGATTGTGCAATTTGCTTTGGAAAAAGCTTTCTTTTCCTTTAGGCGAAGACCCCGAGGTTCCTGAAGAAGTTCTTTGTGAGCAAGTTTGGGCATTGCACTGTGGTCATAATTACCATAGGGCTTGTATTTCTAGTTGGTTTAGGGTGCGTGCGACTTGTCCAGTTTGTCGCTGGGAGTATCCATTGCCTGAGGATGTTCCAACTGAGGAATGAGTCTGTCTTGTGAGAGCTGGAAGTTATATTGGTAGTATTTGGTGTGTGAGTTGTAAGAGATGATGCTATATTTGGTTCTTGTTTAATTGGTATGAAAGTTTAGCATTAAGTTTCCCATTTCCTTTTATTTGCAATCTTTTAATGAGTAAATTGCATATCTGTGTTACTGAATTATTGTTTATCTTATGTGCAAAATTGTAATTTATCTGTGATTGTGCCTGAGGTTGGAGAGCTCTTTTTTAAGTGTTTCTTTTTGGTTATTGCTGGTCTGATTTAAATTTAATTTATTGGGGCAGAGATGGAAGGACAGATCGAAATAGAGGGAGGAAGCGTGCTCGTTCTGAATTTCTTTCTGGATTAGACTTAGAAATTGGACGATTGCCTCACAATACATGGAGGACGCGTCCTCGTTCGGAGTCAGAACCTCCGCCTAGGCTGCGTGCTTTCTTCAGTGATGAAGAAGAGTCTGGGGGCCCCATTAAACTGTTTAATCCAAAGGAATGAATCATGGAGCTGGGAGTAGTGTGTCCAATCTGTCAGTGTTACCTGTTTGAGCCATTTCTGGATTATGGGTACACATTGACTCAGGTTTGGTCTGTATGTTCATGTCTGCCTTGTGAGCATATGTACCATGATGAGTGTATTACGGATTGGTTCTGGTATAGTGGTAGGTTTTTGTGCCCTATGTGCCGTCATAGTTACGCCACAGGGATAAAGGACTTGGCTGAGAGTCTGAATGGATGAGTCGCATAGGCATCGACATTTGTTATGTCTTTTATCTAGTATGATGTAATCTGACAATATGATCGTTGTTAAGGTTTTATTAAAGTTTACCATTGATCTGTGTTTATTTTTCTTGCAATATAGGTTGCTCTTGGGGTTGCATTATGTTATGTCTTGTATTTTCTTTTGTTGATTGGACACAAAATGGAAGGTGTTACTGTCATTGGAGTCTGATATAGCATGCATTATATGTCATTTTCTTTTTTTTAAAAAAAAACCAGCAAGCTGATGGTGAGTTCCTCTGAAGCTCTTTTTTTGAACTGAAAACTCAGTTTCAGAATGGTCACGGCATTTCCGGTTCTTGATAGGAATATGTTGATGCTGTGATATATCTTGTTTACTTTTTCGTGTTAGAATGTATTTTTCTTATGTGTGCAAAGGAATGGCTGATATATGCCCATGATTTTGTTGTTATTGCTTATTTTTGTAGGCATGGATAATGATGGATTTGTTTCGGATCAGTCCTTAAATGGTGATAGTGATGATGATTTCTCTGATCATATGTCGTCTGAAGACGATGAAATTAATGAACCTATGAATGATGGCCAGGTGCTAATATTATTATTTCTTTTTGATTTGTTTGTGTGCCCTAGTTTTTGTGTACTTATCTGATATATCTTGTTTCTTGTTGTTAGATTCCAGATCCTGATCCTGGTCAGATTAGTGATATGCTCAAAACTTTCAATCATGTTCAGGAAGCCATTTCAGGAGTATGTTGTAGAACCTTTTCTTGTCTCAGCCAACTTTCTATACATAATTTCTGCATCTGAATTGTACCTAAAATTTTTTATTATTGCATGGTGACATTCTTTGTTTCAGTTCTCTAAGCTTGTTCAAAACATGGGTGACTCAAGGAGTTCTGGTGCCCGGACTCGTTCTGAAACGGTATATCTAGTACCTAGCACTTGTAATGGCTTGATTTGTGATCATGTTGTAGTGAATTTAGTATCGTAACACTCTTGTATCCATTTCTTTGTCCTTTGTATTGCAGAGTAGCCGAGGAGTTGGTAGAGGTAGAGGTAATGGCAAATCAAGTGCTGCTGCTGGTACTTCAGTAGGTCAGACTTCAAAGAGACCAGGGAGTAGGTTCAATAGTCGATTCTTTGGAGAGAAGATCATTGCCAAGTTGGATGAGCGTAAGAGGAAGATCATCTCTGATCGTGGCTTTGGAATCCTGCTGGAGTATGATGGCTGCTCTGCTCCTAAAGGATTTGTACAGTACATAGTAGATCGAGTTGATGTAAACTGTGGAGACATTGTTGTTGGAGGAAAGGTGATCCCATTCGACCCGGTGGCTATCCATCTATTCTTGGGGATTCCCATTGGAGGTCAGGACATCAAGGATAATTACAGTGATTCCACGAAGAAAGACTTCCTTGAAAAAGTGAAACTTCCCTCTCTCTGTTCGATCAAGTACTTTGGGAAGATGCTGTTAGGAGAGACACTGGATGATGATGACATATTCAGATACTTCATGGTGGTTGCCTTGTCGACTTTCCTGTGTTCCAACTCAACTACTTACCCTAGCCCAAAGTATCTTGGACCACTGGTTGATTTGAGTATGGTGAAAGAGTGGGATTGGGCCAAATTTGTGTTTGACTGGATGTTTGCTTCCATAAGCAACTATAAGAATAAAGGTCATGGTGTGATTGGTGGGTGCAGATACTTTCTAGCTATAAGTGGTATTCTGTGTTTGCTTTGTTCGCTGTAACCTGTGTTTCCTATTCTTTCATCCTACGTGTCTTAGTGATCCCATTTCTTTCTGTATATGCAGGGTTACTATCTTGACTTCTTACAGTATGGACGTCGTAATCAGCTCCCAACAGACATGCCCAGGATCTACTGCTGGAAGGGCTCAATGATTAAGAGGTATTCTTCGTATGATTGTGTGTCTGGCAACAATTATGGAAAGAGACCGGTGAGTTACAGTTTTTATTATTGCTCTCTTTATGAATTGTCTGTCCTTTGTTTATGGTGATGTAAATAGTTAAAGGACTATATATATGTCTGACAAGAAACATACCTATTTTTTGTGTAGGCCAAATCTTTTGAAGAGACATTGTATGCAGCAAAATATGAAGTGGAAGAGGCTTGTGAGCACTTTCAAAATACTATGGACAAACATTGTTACTTCATCAGGCCAAAGGTATGTGTCTTGTGTTGTGTGTTTCTGAGCATATTTGTATATTGATTTATTCTTATTTTTAATATTCTACTACATTACAGGACAGAGAGTATATGAATAAGATTTTCAGAGAACACCAGACTAGACTTGGATATCAATGTCCTGATACACTTGTTGCCAAGATGTTTACCTATATGAATGCAGTTTATGTAGGACAAGGAGGTTCTGATGCAACTGTTCACTCTGAGATACGTGCTGGCTCAGCAGCTTCTACAAGCCATGGTAATGTTGATGATGAAGATGGTAATGTGCTTCCTGATTAATCGGAAGATCCTTTGCCTAATCCAGGACTTGTTGATGTTCCAAATCCTGTTAGTGATCCGCCAACTGTTGTTGCTGGTAGTACTAGTCGTGTGGAAGAGGTCAATAATGGTAGTTGTGCTGCTGGTGTTCTTGCTGATACTAGTACTGCTGCTGTCAAAGAGGTTAATAGTGCTAGTGCTGCTGCTGTTGGTGTTGGTGGTACTAGTACTGTTGCTGTTGAAGAGGCCAACAATGCTAGTGTTGCTGCTGTTGCTGTTGCTTCTAATAGTACTACTGGTTTGAAAGATGTGAACATTGCTAATGCTGCTGGTGTTGGTGATTTAACTGCTACTGTTCCCACTACAACAAAAGAAGATGTGGCTGTTACTCGTGAAGGAAGAGATTCGATGCCCTCGAGTTTTATGATTCGATTATTGGGTAGATTCTCGTGCCGGTAAAGAGAAATCTGTTATACGGCGCATTTATATCTTATCTGATACTAACTCTAGTCAGAATGGTAAATGACGTTTCCTTGTTTATTTGGGTTTTGCATTTTACTGCTTGTTAGCTCTGCGGTTAGTTATGTACTGGTTGTGTTTAATCATATTTGAATTTTGGAATATATGTGCACCATCCGAATTGTAGTAGCTTACTACACTTGAAGCTTCTCAAAATAATTCCACTGCCATGGTCTGCTTAGTAAAGAGGAAGACAACTTGTTATTCTGATTAAAGTAATGCTATGTGGTATAGACCGCATGAGCGAGCTTATTTATGTTTTTTTTCCATTCTGCGGGAGAAGGTGGCAACATGAGAAATGCTTTGGTGTGTCTTTGAATAAGGGTGATGGTATTGTTTCTGTTGGTGTTGATGAAAGACCTGAACAATTGGGTGTACTTGCATCTGGTGCCGTGGCTCAAAAAGGTTGGGTTTTTTTACCTTTTTTGCATTGAGTTCACCAGTAAATTGCACTTTTGAGTTACTGCAATTCTGGTGTTTCAGTTTTGCAATTATGGCTATAAAATTATATCTGCTATCTCTGTGTTCCTTGTTACTTTATCTTGTTTGGATTGCATGGTGTAACTTGTTATTTACATTGGTGCTGTGGTGTATGTAGCCAATCAGTTATGTTTTCTGTTTCCATCTATTAATGACATTTTTTTTCCATTTCCTGTAGTTGTATTTATTAGTCTTGTATTAATGTTTTGGCATGTGTTTGTTGTGTAGACTCTGTTCAAGTGGATGGCAAGAGGAAAAGAACTGTGTCATCGCAGACAAGCTCAGATACGTCTTCTGGTCCTGTGAAAAAGGCGAGGAGAAGCAAAGGTTCACAAGGTTTGGGCCCGCACATTGTAGTGTCGATGAGTCCGCGTAAGATGAGCTTAAGGTTGAATACACGGCTTAGTGGTTTGAAGCCCATTTCTAGAGTTGGTGCTTCGGTGGATAACCCTGTTGATGTCGATGAAGCTCCTGTTGAAACTTCTAACAATGCAAGAAAAGGCAATCGTAAAGACAATGCATGTAGCCCTTGCCCATCAATTGAATTACTGTCTTACGATCGTCATCCATTGTTCTTGTCCATTTTGTTGTTATCTCTATTTTTTTTGTTTTGTTTACCTTTTTGTTGTTGCTATATGCTTATTCAGATGCAAGTGGTGCCACAAGGAATGGTAAGAGGAAAACTGAACGCACCTCTATGTTGACGTGGAACGTACAAAGGACCTGGTAAATCTCCGTTGTGTCCACTTGAAAATGCTAATGCTGGATTGAAGAGTGGTCAGATCCCTGAAGCTGTGCACGCAGAATCTGCTACTGGACGCTATTTGGATGAACATGCAGGTCCTGTTGATCCTTGCATTGGTCAGTGTTTATAATTTGCCTTGTTGTAAACTATTTGTTTTTTTTACAAGTTCAGTGTTTCCTTGTATCTCTTTTTTATACAAAGGAATTTGTAGGATCTGTATGATGAAGAAAATTCATATGAGAACTATGCAAATTGCATGTTTCAAATATTGTAACTACTACTTGTTATTAATGCAAATTGCATGTATATAATCATGGAAACTAGCTCATGCATTTGAACCTGGCTGCAAGTTTACTACTTATAATCATGTTAGGTAACTGTCAGTTCACTTGTTAGTTCTTGTACCAATCTATTGTAGCCCCATGTTTTCAAAAGTTTCACAAACTGGCATACTTCATCATAGAAATTGAATAAGTATTCGGTATAATTGCATGTCCTGTTGATCCTCGCATTGGTCAGTGTTTATAATTTATTTTGCACTCTTGTAATGAGAAAATTTTGCTTTTTGGTAACTGGAACTATGGTGTTTGAATTGTGCAATATGGCTTTAATTTTGGACATCTTGGTTATTAGACTTGTAAACCCTATTTGATTTAATCTTTGAACAGGGAAAGCACCTCAAGTTGACAATCGTTGTATGAAGCGACCTTACGCTTCGGTTTAATAGTCCTAGTATGCCTTCGATGAGGTTGCTTGAGGATGAGGATGATTATGGAAATTTTGTTCAAGATCCTAAACTGAGGCGTCCTTTTGCTACGACTTCGTCTATGCCTTGTCCTGTTGAGAGAGCAAAATCATTTCCTCTTGGTGGAGTGAGATCTGCTAAGGCTAATGTTGTTCCTACTGATGTGCATGAAGAATTGAATTCTGTGGTACTCTTCTTTTCCATTTGATCCTAGTCTTGCTATGCGAAATGTCCTATTGTTGTGCCTGACTTAGTTTGATTTTGTAACAGGATTCTTCTGCCGATGCTGCTGCAGCTGATGCTCCCGTCAATGAACCTGTCCCTATAGCTGCTGTCAGTCCGACAGGAGCTCCGCTGCCCATTGTATACTGGCTTCATTATTCTTAGATGCATTTATACTTTTGAATGCATTGTAATGCCTATTTGGATATTTGGTGCTTTTGGAACTCCTTTTCAGTTATTGTATTCGTTTTTCAATATTTTAAGGAATAGGTTTTCAGTGATTGTAACAGCTTCTGTGTAAATTTGTTGTCCTTGGATCGTCTGCTTGCAGGAACTAATAAGTGGTGTAGTTCGAGCGTATTAGGAAACACGTCTATGAGTAACCTATTGATATGAAGTCATTGTTTTTTGTTTTTGATGTATATTTCTAACTTGGGTTCTTGTTTAATTGTTTGCAGAGAGCTAGTGGGTTTTCTACTCCCTTGAGAGATGGTTCATCTGCAAGGTCTGGTGGCAGCAACTCATTGAGCAGTGAAGATGCGTTTGAGCCTTCAAGTTATAAACTTGTTGTTAATCGTCCAAAGCGGATTGCACGTCCTAGCCATTTCAAGATGAGTCCTTATTGTCCAACGCTGCAGAAGATTAGAGTATCTAAGGAGGAGTGCGAGTTGTATGAAATTGCTTTGGAGATGGGTGAAGATAGAGCAAAATACGGGTGAGCATGAAGTTTTTGTATGGTTTTTTTTACACACTTTTACATTTATTCGTTGACTGATGTAGCCTTCATGTTTTATTCATCATGTTGCGCCTTTGAGGTTGTCAACTTTAGTGGTGTCATTTTGAAGTTTGGTGGTCTTGTGTCTTTGAAGCCTGAAGGAGATGTTAGCTATTATGTGATCAATTCTCTGTGCAGACTTCTGTTTATGAGGAAGCACCCTCGGACATCAAGAAAGCACTACTTCTTCTCAAAAGTTAGGGTTAGTTTACATAAACTATTACTTGTTTCATGAATCACCTTGTAAATCATTACTTATGCCAATTTTTTCATTTAGGACTTTCTGGTTGGCAACCATGGTGTGAATGGTGAATATGAGGAACGACTTCGTGCAAATGCTTTCAAATGTTTTAAAGGTGCAAACAGAGCTGGGCCGGGTTGGGTAGTATTAATCTTTGGTGGTATCAATGTAAGTATGCTAGTTGCATTTTAGTAGGTGTTGTTTGTTTCTTTTTCTTTTATTTTGATGGAGACTTGTCTTTGATTTTCTCAGATGTATTTCCCTATTTTATTTAAGAACCAGTGGTATGTTGTGGTTGTTGTTATTAACCGGAGATGGTTAGTTGTTTTGGATCCCTGCTCGATGTGCTTGGGAGTGGACTTGAGTTTTAAAAAGGCTCTCCATGATGAGTTTGTGAGTATGCTTTTGATGGCAGTTTATTTGGTCTGTTATCCTGAAACAAGTTAACATGATATTGATGTTGTCTTGCTTGTTTGATATTTAGCGGGATAACATTGCTGAAATCTGGAAAAAAGTGGTCAACATCGACTATGGATGGCATGGTTATAAAGTGATGTATGAAGAAAATGTAGTTCAGCTGCTTCCTGAGTATGTGCAATTCAGTTTATTGTTTGATTGATTTACTTTGATGATGTGTTTTTCATCATAGTCTGTAACTATCTTGTTATACTTTTAGACATGTTTCTGAGTCTGGAATCTGTGCGATGATGAATATGGAACACTATGATGTTGGAGTGAGGATGCAAGAGAAGTACACTGAGAATGATGTTGCTAGTCTGCGCGTCAAGTACCTAAATCAGCTGCTATTTTGCTCTGAGAATATTACAACTAATGTTGCATCTGAAATTAAGCAGGTAGTATTAGCTGCATTGTTACTGTTTACAGTTGGTTGCGTTCAATCTGATATGGTTTTGGATCTGATTACCTTTTGCTTTTTCAGGTCTATGCAGAAAAGTTTGGAAATTGCATCTGATTAGTGGTCTATGCAGAAGAGTACATGATCAGTGTCTTGAGTTAGATCTGGTTGCTTAGGTTGTTAACATGTCATGGGTCCAAGTTCATGCTAAGATCATAGTTTTGTAAACAAGCTGCTACATCTGAAGACATTGTTTGTTGCTAATGTGTTTTTGAACTGCATGATAATACTAAGGGTGACATTGTTTAGCTTTGTATGCATGATAATAGTAAGGGTGTATTGTTTGAAGACTTTTTCCTGTATGATTTTGATGAGCACTGCATTAAGGATGTTTGTGTGCTATGCCTCACTCTTGATGCTGGAGGGAGTTTTCTAATTGTTGACTAAGAGGTTAGCATTGTAAGCTTGAAATAATGATAATTTGTTGTGTTGTTTTTGTGTAATATTTGAACTCTCAACTGCTGTTGTGGTTAACTTTTGTTGACAGGATCAGCTGAATCAGTTGGAATGCTGGAATGTATCTTTGAGAGATAAGTCGCTTGATTCTTTCAGTATCTTTATTACTTGTTCCTTATTTATCTCTGCTTGTTTACTAGATATCCAGTTGTTTAGTCTCTGTATTTTATCATTGTTTGCTGAGTGTGCAATGCCAGTTGTGGCTATGATGAGTGCAATGGCATTTCCTTGAGAGGAAGTAATTATATTTAATCATCTTTTGGTTAGTTGAGGAACTGGACATGTACCCAATAGGCTGTCATTAAGTCCTCCTTTTTCCCCTATTTGTTTTTCGCAAGTAATTTGTCTGCTCTGTCTTGCAATGTCTGGTAGCGACGTGTGCCGCTTCTGTTTGTTGGCTTGTTGTGATGCGCCTCTTCATTTCCTCTTTGGGCCTGGATCCGTATCTGCAGCTGTTACCGCTTTGTCTAGTGTAGTCTGGAGAGTACAATGAAACTGATTTGATTTTCCTTGTTTCCATGTCCAGTTAATGAAGCCTGTTGATTGTTTTGACGAATATTAGGGTACATGTTCCTTATGCTCCTAGACAGTTGATGAAATGATGAATTGCCATTAATCTGAGCCTTTTTATTTTATTAAAAAAAATGTCCACATATATAGTTTGAAGTCATGTGCCTCTTTTTTACTTTGTCCTTAACTGTGGCATAATTATTGTTGACACAATTTAGAGGGCAGCATATTGCTATGCTTGTGTGCATTTCTTGTTCAATGTGTCAATGGGCAGCCTGAATCAATGTGTCAAATGGCCAGCCTGAATCAATGTGTCAATGGCCAGCCTGAATGCATGTGTCAATGGCCAGCCTGAAAGTCTGTTTTCTTGTTTATTGAATCCATTTTTGAAAGTCTGTTGTTGCCATATGAAGCTAGCTATGTAGGTTTGGTGAGGTGGCAGGCATGTGTTGGTGATAATGCTGCATCCTTTAATGTTTGTATTCAGATTCTGCTTTTACAGTCTGTGTTCATATATGGATAAGTATCCCTAGCCATCTAGAAGGTATCTTGACTAGTGTTTTGTTGTTTAGTAGGTATCTAGAAGGTGTCTTTTGTAGGCCTGGCCAGATAGCAAGCATTTATTTTCAATGTTGCAGAACCTGGAGTAGTCTTTTCTTTCTGAACTTCGTACATTCTTGTCTTTTCTATTTATGTGCATGTGCTGTCAACTATTTACAGCAGGTTGTCAGTCATGTTTGTTACATATTTTAGATTATTAGTGCCTTGGTCAATGTGTTCAATGAGCATTTACTTTTGGAAGCAGTTTTCTATGGCACGCCTTGTATCTATGTATTGATCACATGAATATTTTTTTTTTGCCGCAAAATTCAAGTTTCCTTTGCATTGATACTGTTTAAATTTTTTGTCTTGCCTTGCAACTTCTGGTGCCTTTATAAGGATGAAGGGCAGCCTTGTATCTTTCATTGTTTTCCAGTACTAGTTGCTCTCACCGCTCTCCATCCTTCCTCGTGGAAATGGCTTCGGTTGCTAGTGGTGGAGATAGTTACGTGGTGGTAGTGACAAGGGAAAGAAGGTTGATGAGAAGGGTTCTGGAGGTGGTTCCAGCAAAGATGTTGTTAGGATTTGTATTCATGCCAAGTGTAGTATTTGTTTGAGGGAGTTGTGTGATCCTCCAAATCGTGATCCAAAGGTTCCATTGGCTGATTACATTTGGGCATTGCAGTGTCGTCATGTCTTCCACAAGCAATGTGTTGCTACGTGGTTTCAGAGGAACCTTAGCTGTCCAGATTGTCGCGCTTTTCCAGGGATTGATTATGACTCCATCCTTAGTGCCTTGTTGGATAGGATGGAGTGGGAGGGTCGTGAGTGATCTGTTTTTATGAAGTTTCACTAGTATGGCTTGTTATATTTGCTTGTTCTAAGTAATTTGTATGCATTGTATGGCACTTCTATTTAGGTTATTGTAAGAACTGCATATGTCTTGTACGCTACTTTTATGTACTGTTTCTTATATTCATGTATCTATGTAATGTCTAACATTGGAAAAAAAAATTTAACTCCGCCTGTGGTGCTAGATTGTATTCTAGTTAATGGCACCATAGCAGGTCCCAAGCCCTGGAGAAAGGAGGAGGGAAAAATTTTGTTTCCCTTGATTTTACTTTTCTTTTGACAGGTTTTCAGAAGATTAATATGATGGCTAGATGTCCTTAGTCCCTTGCGCTGGCTACATGTATCTTGCGGAGGTACAGTTACAACTCTTCTTGTCAATTACCTGACTGCGTGTCTTTTGCACCTTTCTGAATTACCTGACTGACTGCGTGTCCTTTGTGCTAGGACACGAGCATCTCATTTGTATTAGGACATGCCAGACATGCATGGATTTAAGGTTGTCGAGGATCTGGGTCTACAAGTGAGGAGAATCATTTTCAATGTGAGTATATTAAGTACTCATCCAAAGTTGGAGGTATATATGGCAGCGAACCATTGTTTTATGACTACAGTCACCTAAATGTACAAGCTGAGGTGTCGTTTTGAATGTTTTTGCTTGTGACTTGGCCCATTTTTTTTTTCCTTCCTTTCTGTAATTGGTAGTACTAGGCCTATGATGCAAATTAAAACTATGTGAGGATGTCTGTGTTATGCTTGTCATCAAACCAAAGGCAACATCCACTCCAAATCAAATGATTTACAGCTGCCTAGTTGATGCCTGGAGTGGTTGTTTCCTTTGGTTTCATGGCAATCATAAATTTTGAGTGCGATAAAATTTGAGGCCTATTTTTTCAAACTTTTTTGATCTCTTATATGTTAGTTTGCTTATTGGATGCATGAATGCAAATATTAGAAGCAGGTCAGGAGTATCATGTAGTAGGAGTATTTAGAGCTCTATTGTTGAAGACATTTGAACCGACATGTAATAGGAGTATTATCTACATTGCTTAGTAAATTGCAAAAAACGGGATAACGAAAATTACTATTTCTTAGTACTACAATAGTAGTGAACCTGTTTTGCAATATCACATTTGAAAATTGTAACCTTGTTTATGTCGATGTCATCTTGTTGTAGTGTCCCTTGTAATAAAAACAAATTGTTTGAAAACAAGCGGGGGACCGTGCTTTACAGGACAAGAAAGTACAAAATGACATTGTCGTCTCTGTTTCCTTGTTTATGTCAGATGTTTTGTCCCTATTTTGTCCCTTTTATTAAAAACAAATTGTTTAAAAACAAGCGAGACCCCTGCGACACAAGACCACATTATACAAAATGACATCGCTTGATTCCCTATAAAAACTCGGGCGCCGAAGGCGCCTTGTGAAAGTAACACTTTCGCCGAGGCCGAGTGGGCCGTTAGGCCCTCGAGGCCGAGGCGGCCGATCATCACAGGGGACACGCAAATTGTGTTTCGATTGTTCCTTGTCTTGTACTTTATAATTTTTTTTTTTCATGTGCTTGTATAGTCCTTTGTGATGATCGATGTTATTGTATTGTATTGTGTTGTATTGCTTATCTTTGTTCAGTGTTATAGTTCATGACTCTGTTATTTGTTCTAGGACATGTCAGATATGGATGGATTTTAGCTTGTGGATATTGTTTGTATTGAAATGGACCTCCCTGGCATTAGTAAGTACAAAATGGTGATTTTACTTACTTGTTTCTGAGTATGTGTTGTTGATTGTAAAATGATCTATGTTCCATTTCAAGATTGTGTCTTATCTGTTGTAATAAGGCATTAGTCATCTACTTGCCTTCTGTTGTCAAGTAGGTATCAGTTTTTGTTGTGTGCATTAGCCAATTTAGGTTTTGAATTGATTAGTTCTCTATTGTGGTTTTGAACAATTCCTTATATGCCTTTTCTTCTTTAGGTGTTGATGAAGAAAGGCTATTATGCATTTTGAAGATATGGATGAACATTTAGACTGCATGTGATGCTAAGATAAGTGCCTTGCTATGCTCCCAGTTTCTTTCTAAGTCTTGTTGTACTCCAATTGTCCTGTTTTTTTTTATAGATTTTGCGAGATAGGTCTCATAAGTTATAGGCAACATAGTTGGATTTTAATTTTTGATGTACATACAGTTTGGCTAAGTTTGTCAAAAGTCAAATCAATTTCAAGTTTGGCTAAGTTTGTTAAAATAACATCAAGATTTTTGTTTCCCTGTTGGTAGCATGTTTCTTAGTGTTATTCTTAATAAATGTTGGTTAAACTTGAAGTTGGTTCACTTCTTTTGGAGTGACAATGTGAATCTTGTTGCTCATCTGTTGTAGTCTTGTTGCAACTAGGTGATTGTGCATTGATTTCTATGATTCTATCATGTTTTTTGATTATTTTTTCCCTGCAGTGATGAAGTAGAGGAGGCCAGCATGGTATGCAGTCACAAGTACCTGTCATGAAGGTTAGTAGCCATAGCAATTATGGATCTAAGTGCTCAACTTTGTGAGGCTGTACAAGTTATTATGGTCTAACTTTTAAAATTTTTTGAGGTTGTGGTGGTGGAGGTGTGGAATCACCGCCAATTATGGAAGTATAAGGTATAATTGCTGAATTTTATTTATGTTTGCATATAAGTCCTCTCTATCCATCTGCATTGCTGATAAATGGCATCCTTGCTGCCATACTTGTCACAGGCCAGATGTAATTCTTGGATCCCAGCTTCATGTTTAGTGCCTTTTCAATTCATGTTTGCTACTACTGATAGGTACCCTTATTACCGTCCATAATGCGTGATTGATGAGACTGAATGGCTTTTTTTTTCTTTTGTGCTGAACTGGTGCGCATGAGGTTGCCCGGGTGGCTTTACTCTTGTGGACCTTGTGGTCATTTGAAATTGACCTGCTAGTCTATTCAACTGAGCCATCTGAATTGAAGCATATGCCTGTTGAAGCTTAAGCTATAGGTATTATTTGTCCCGCTGTGATCAGTATAATGTTGAATGGCAATTTGGTATATTGTAAATTGCAAACTGTTTTAGTATAAATTACAAATATATTAAACTGCAATATTAGTGAGGACTAAATGTAATTTGGATTGGTACTGATCCTACATTGCTCTGTACATCTGTGTTGTGTATGGCATCCATTGCCTTATTATGCCTTTTTTTCTTTCCTTCTTTTCAGGAACCATGAGGTGATCCCATGATATTCAGTCAACTAGTGTTTTCACTAAAAAGAATAAGGTTGCAGCCCATTTCCATCAGGGCTACTACAGCAACTAAACGAATGAAGATTTGTTCTACTTGCCAGTTATCATGTGTGCCCACAATTGTCTTCAGTCATAGAATTTGAAGCTCTGAATCTCATAGGCTATCAACTGCCTTCAGTCGTAGAATTTGAAGCTCTGAGTCAGGGGTTTGTCATCCTTGACATTGGCTAGTGCTCACAGGTAATTCATTCATTATCTTACTTTTTTTCCAATTTCGTGAAGCTCAATCTCATAGGCTCTCAAATTCGAATGGCTCTCTTTCCAAACTTTTTTCCTATGTGTTGCACTTGCATGACTTTTTTTCCTATGTGTTGCACTTGCATGAGGTCGAAACAAGAAAAGAACAAGGCTTGTGTTTTGTGGGAATTTTGGTGATCAAGGTTTATAATGAATGGTTGATGGCTTCATGAAGTCAGAAATTTGCTCATGAGGATTGCAATTGGTTCTGTTTGATCTAGTCTGAATCTAGTCTGAATTGTTTATCATGGCATCAAATTGGAAAGATAAGTAACTCTTTCCTACATCTTACCTTCTGTGCACGAGTTTGTGGTTTGTTGTTAGGCGTGTGTGGTTTTGCCAATGGCCTAGGTCTTTAGGTCATGTTTGGGCTTCTTTTCTCGTTTTGATTATTTGGGCCTTTTTCTATAGTGGGCTTTTTGTATTGGGCTTTTTCGTTCAGTCTTCAATTTGTCAACTACCGGCCCAAATTTTGCTCAAAAAAAAAACTACCGGCCCAAATACCTGTTGACGGTTCCTGAGCTTGATATTTTCTCTGCCATCTCGATCCGCGTTCAACTGCAGTTATTTCTCCTGGCGTCTCTTCCCCTCCCCGTCCGCATTTACAGCCCCACGAGTGGTCTTCTATTCCCATTGTGCTCCATATATACTGCACTACTTCATCGCCTCTCTTCCTATCTCGCACTTCTCCATCCATTCTGGTTCTCTGTCACTGCTCCATTTCTTCTTGTTCTTCATTTTTGGTGAGTTTTTGTCCTTGTTATGTTCTTACTTGTATCATCTGATCTCTTCTTTGTCCTCTATTCTGATGCCTTCTTGCATGTATCAGGTCATTTTCCTTTGGTTTTTCTGGTTCGGTATATCTTCATTTTCAAATCCAGGTATATATTCTCTTCTTTTCGCAGTGTGTGTTTCTATATTTCTATGGATCAATGTTGCTCCTGTCTTGTAGTCCTTGTTATCTGTCTTGCAGTTTTTCTTGTACAACTTTGATTTCTCATTGTAGCATCACAAGTTCTTATGACAGTGACCGTGAGTGAAATATAAACTGTAAGGTCTCGTGACTCAACTATAGCAGTTGCTTGTCTTGTGATCGATCTGGAAGGTGGGGATTGTGATCTGAATGTTTGAACTAGAGAAATGAGATGGTGATTAGGGTTGTTGTAGGATTCTGTGTTTCGGTTGTGTATTAACTCGTTTTTATGTTTGGGATTAAGAGAAAGGTGATTTGGAGTTCTTGGTTTTGATTTAGATGGCTAGATGTGAAAGTTATATTGGGCAATAACCAGTGATTCTAGTGTGTATACAATTTCCCTTAAATTTTACATACCACATACCGTAATTCTTATCATTTCACTTGAAATTTTACATATCATGATTCTTATTGGTTGTCGGTAATGTTGGCTTTGATCAAATGTACTATGTTTACAGTATAATAGTGGTGATTTTACTCTGTTACCACAGGTGTAATGTTTCTATGTGTGTGATATAAATTTTCTCTGTTTGCTATTTTGTTCAGAATCTTTTTATCAGCCCTATAATTTTGCCTTTGCATGTTCATTTTATAACATTTTTACCTGGTTTGTACATTCTTGTTTATATTACTAATGCAAACAATTTGATGTTGGTCATTTTTTTTTTTCCGGATGGCTGCTCCAGAGTTGCAATATATCAAAGAGCAGTTGCCGCTTTCAGCTTATGTTACCGAATTGCTAGGGATTAATTTTGGTCCCCAATCTGATCTGGCTGTGTGTTAAATTTTTGAGGAAAACAAGTAATGAGAATAAAGTCATGGTAGTTGGACGCGTCTTTGTCTTTGCCGCAGATGGTGAATGTTGTCCATGTGAAGGATGTCAAAATTTGTCTCGATGATGAAGATGGTTGTGTTTTTGTCTTGTTCCCTCCTATTTCTGATGCTTCTTATCATCGTGGGTGGTCTTTTTGGTGTGGGCCTTGAAAATGTCGGGTTCATTTTGGTCAAAAGTATCATTGATCGAGTTTAAGATTTCGGTGCCAACTTTAATTGATGGTGAGATGCAAATGGTCACTAAAATAGAGAAGTCTGGCCGCTAGGTTCTTCAATATTCTGTCGAATTAAGGTTTGAAATTTTTTTTCCTCCAATCTTACACTTCTTCTTTGATTAGTTTCTCATATTTCATTGATATGTTGTTTTTATTTTTTTTAGGTTCTTTCTCCAAGTCGGGCCGCTTTTTCCTAATGTTGTTGACCCTTTCACTTTGGAGAATGAAGTTGTTTCACTGTTTGTTGCTAATCATTTGGGGCTTCATCGTGGTCAGCAATCTAGTCTCCTTGCTGCTAAAGGGTTGAGCAGCATGAAACTTGTGGCTAGGGCTATTCGGCAGAACAGAGGATTTGAGTTCCTATCTGTTTATAATTTTGTTTCGAGATCCTATGACCGCTACGTTTTTCATTCTTGTCCGTGATCTCGAAGATGCAAAGCAAACTTGATGAAGGGGCGATCTTGGATGGTTGATGACAGATTGGTCACACTCCATCGTGTTTTGTCTCTCGCCCATCGGGCCCAAAGCCGGGATCTTTATCGTAATGCCTCTCGTCTCTTGGCCGAATCCAATCAAGTCTTCTTCTCTTCGATATTCTCGCTGCTTGCTGAAGACCGAATATGTTCTGTTGTAATTAATGGTCTCATATTTGAAGACTTTAGTTTTATTATTATCATGCTTTGAACTATGTTTTCTTGGTGCTTGGATTAAACTGTGGTTAATTTTATATTTGGGTTCAAGTATGTTGTAAATAAGTGTGACATGTGCTAATGTTCTTTATATTTATGTTCTGTTTTAATTAGTTATGCTTTGTAAATTATATTTGCATATGTGTTGTGATTTAAGCTTGTTCAGTTTTTTATGTTTTTAATGTAAATATGCTTGTGCAAATATGGTTTCCCACTGTTTTGCTTTAATCTGTATATATTTTTATTTCCAATGAACTATTCTAATATGTAAAAAAAGTTTTTAACTCCGCCTTTGATGGGGCTTTGTTTTTTTTTTTTTTTTTTGAGGCCCTATCAAAGCAAGTCCCAAGCCCCGGTTAAAGGAGGAGGGCTAAAACTTTTTTTTACCCTTCTTTGTTTCTTATCATTTTTTGCAGGTCAGGATAAAAACCGCATATGGAAATGCTATTCATTGCGTGTCTATATGTTTTCTTATTGTTCTACATTTGCCTTGTCTATATGCTATCTGTTTGAAGAATTTGAATTTGACTTGCTATTGGTTGCCATTTGTCGTGTAGTCGCTCCCGGTGATGGAAGGTACTCCATTAGAACCATACACTTTATAAATTTAGAATTGCTTATATACTTAATTCTTGTCTTTTCTATCTCTTTTTTTATGGTGGCACTTCAATCTTCTTTGGAGAGGGTGCAAGCAAATATGCAGCAGGAAAATGAACAGGTTAGAAATGATTCATCTATTTAAGTATGGGTGTCCTATTTCAGTACGGTAGGAGTAGCTTCCTTGATATTGATTAGGCACATTTGGACACTGCGTGTCATGCAATTTCAAGACACGATCTGCATTGTTGATCACAATTTGAGCTCACATATAATACGATTATCATGTACATTGTTTAGTAAATTGCAAAATGGGATAATGATAATAACTATTTCTTGGTACTTTGCAATATTAGTAAACCTGTTTTTGTAATATTACATGTATGATAAATGATCATAATTTAAGGTGAACTTGGTGATGATTACAATAGGGAATAGTAATATGTATATGTTAATAGGTGTCTGGTTTCTTCTGTCATCTTAGTTGCCTCCTTTCTTCTTCTTGTTTTGATTTGTTGTGGTTGAACTGCCATTGGTGTTGTCAACATCTCCTGCATTTGAAATATGAGCAGTGTCATTAACTGGTTTTCGCTAATGATTCTATAACTCATATGTGTCTAGTTGCTTACCATTTTGTGTGTTTTTCTTTTTGTTTTTCTTTGGTGGCACAGCTGGTAGGTGCTTCTTCTTGCATGTCTTGATGTTATGGCCTCCTTCACGGCAGTGCGTGCATACATAGTTATTCTTAGGTTTGCTTCTCTTCTGCTCAGCTGTTCCTATTAGCCTGCTGATTACCTTTGGCCTTCCTTTTGACGCTGCATTATCAGGATCTTCCAAAATGACTGTATCATTTTCTGTTTGAGGCTGTGCTTCTGCATTTGGATTACCTTGCAGTGGTTGTGTAGCAAGCTGTTGGACAGGTATAGCCTCTGTCAGCTTATCTTTCTCTTGTTTCAGTGTTTTCTCCATTTTGTTTGCTTCATCAAACACATAGTTATACATATCCACTGTCATTGATCCATCTGAAGCAATGTTGTTTAGTTTGTTTGATAGTATGTTATGCCTGAGTTGTCTGCTCTTCTCTAAGTCAATTTGTGGTACTGTGCTCTGCATTGTGACTTGTGTTGTCTCCTTAGCTCTCCATCTTTGAATGAAGTACTTCTCATCCAGTTTACTTACATTCAGGGAAGTTAGGACCTTGATGATGTGGCAGCATAGTATGCCATCTTTCTCAAATTTGCAACAAATGCATGAGTAGAGTTTGTTTGGTAAGTCAACGAGGACGATGTACTTTCTTGTTCTGTACTCATGGTACCTATGATACTCAGATTTGTAGACTGCATAGGCATGGTTTCTCTGTATTTCTTCAGTTACAAAATGTGTAGACTTTGTGAGCTCATGTTGAAACTTGAAGAAGATCTTTCTGTTGTATATCTTTGCAGCTTGCCTCTCAAATTCATAACCTGAGCTGTACCAGTGCTTTGATCTTGTTTCAAAGTCTTGTACCTGTTGCTTTCTTTCTGTGTCATCTGATATTCTTTGGAACTCATTCATAAACCTCATGACACTATACCTAGGCTTCACATCCAATTTGAACAGTGAATTAGTTCCTTCACTTCTAGCTGTTGTATTGATGAATGGGAAAAAGTTGTGCTTGAAGTAGCATGGAACAAAATTATGCCTGAACTCCCACATGTCATATATGTATCTGTACCCAGCAATGTCATACTTTTGTGGCAGCTGTTGGTACATTGTTTCAAACTCTGGTATAGTAATAGAGTTTCTAAGGATGTCAAACAGGTCTGGATGTAGGTCCTTATTCCCCTGTTTGTTAAATACCCTTCCCCCTTTTTCCTGCGCTTTCTTGGCAATATGGAAGTAACAGTTCCTGTGGACTGTGTGGGGTAGGATGTTTTTGATAGCTGCCTTCATGGCTAGATCCTGATCTGTGATTATTGTTCTCGGGTGTTTTCCTCCCATGCATTCCAGAAATGTTGTAAATAGCCACTCAAAGCTTTCAATTGTCTCATCCCTGATGAATGCACAACCAAATAGGCGCTTCGCATGCCCAGTGATGCCGACAATAGGTGCAAACTTCATGTTGTATTTGTTTGTATTGTATGTTGTATCAAAGCTGATGCAGTCTCCGAAATCTTCGTAGTACCTTCTGCTATTCCCATTAGCCCAGAAGATGTTCTTCACCTTGTTGTTCTCATCCACTGAGAACTTGTAGAAAAACCTTGGGTCTTCAGCCTGCTTTTTTGTGAACCAGTCATATACTTGTTGCATGTCATTGTCTGCGGTTTCCTTGTTTATCCTTGTCTTCTCATTGCTTATATGCTTCTTGTTGAATGGTGTTGCATTGTTTCTTAAGTAAGATAGTACTTGCCATTATTTTTTTTTCTCGTCTTCTAAGTTCACTTTGTTGAATGTTGCTATAAGCTCCTTCTCCATTTCAGTCATCCTATTCTGTGATTGGAGCTTGCTCTTTTGATTTTCATTTGCAAACGGATGATTATGCTCTAGATTGAGCCTAGTGATTCTCCATAAACCATTCACTTTTGTGACCACACATTCGGCTGGGCAGTCTGTGGCAATCAGTGTGCTTGTTTTCCTACAGTTTGGGACTGGATTTGGTGTAGGAGGTGTGCCAGAGATCCTCTTCTTGTTTTTCCTTTTACTTTGCACTCCTGTAACAGTTGGGATCTGACTTTGCAGTCAATGATCACCTGGGATCTGGCTAGCAGTTGGGATCTGACTTTGTAGTCCATTAACACCTGGGATCTGGCTTTGCACTCCTTCAACAGTTGGGATGTCTTGCTGATTTGTCTTACCCCTCCTGTTACACTTTAGTGTCACTCTGGTGACCTTCTCATAGTCCTCGCTCTTCTTGTTTTTGCATATGTATGAGTGAACTCTTGTGATTGAGAATCCTACTATGAAGGCATAGTCATTGTAGAATTGATATGCTTCCTCTTCTGTTTCAAATGTCATGTTTAGCTGAGGAACATGTTTGCTTGCATGTTCCTGAGACAACCTTTGTGCTGCTCTTATGCTTTCATCCTCACTCAGAATTTTGTTGAGCTCTTCTGATTCTGCTATAGTATTTGAGTCCATCTCTTCACTGCCATTTAGGTGCTCTTGTACATCTGTACTCATCTCTTGTTGTGGTGCTTGATTGCCTTGCTCATCTTGCACTTGTTGAAAGGCAAACTCTGAGAATTGATCTGAACCATCGTTGTGCAGGATTTCTGACTGTTCTTGTGTTGCCTCTTGGATTCTGCTGGTGGTAATGAACATCTGGTTCTGTAAATAAAAAGGTATGCACAAAATGTACTGTGTTACAATCATTTCTACAATGTAATAGTAAGTGTCATGCGTTTGCATCCAAAATGATTGATAACAGTGTAGTATGCATATGGAGAGAGTAACAAGTAAATACCTCTCCTCCAACTATTTCATTCATCATATCCATAAAACTTCCTGCTAAGTCTTCGGACATTATATGATTGTAATTGTGACTTGTTGAATAATTCGCATTAGATATGACTTGGTTCATTAGGCTTGTGTCACTTGTTCCACCCTGTGATAGAACATAGTCAAATATGAGTTAGTATCCCTGTAAGTTTTGTAGTCATAATTTACTATAAATTTTTTTTTGTTTTACCTGATGTGTAGAACTTGGATTACCAATGCCTTGGTTTGTGCCCATCACATTTTGAACTATTGAATGAAAACCATAGTAGCCTTCTGGATCCATTCCCAAATCTGGATTCATTTCCTGCATATGAAGTATAATTATGGATTGTCTGATTGGCAAATATGTTTTCCAAATTGACTATTACAAGGAAGACTTGTTTACTTACATTCATCTGTATTTCAGGTTGGTCTTGTGCAATCAAGGTGGCTTCTCCAATTGTTACATCTTCCTGTGCATTTATAGTAAGTCATGTCAAGTACCAGTAATTGCAATTATGAGTAGTTGAAATTGCAACTATATTAGTCTGCAATTGTTTAATTGTTAATATGTAATAATTTACCTCATGATGGTAGTTTGGGTTTACTATGCTTGAATTGAAGCTGTAATAACTCTCAATTGTGGCACGCCGCAAATAAAAATGTTACAAGAATTAGCATACTATTTGTAACACCCCCGGTGTTACTATACTAGTTAAAACTTGATTAATTAATAATCATGCTTTATCTTTGTGCATTAAGGCATAAATGCATTTTATATTTTAATTATAGTATTCATATGTTGCATATGTAATGTCTCACATGTTACATGAGTTGAGTGTTGTAAATAAAAACTTTGATTCTTTTTTTGTTATGAAATTTATGCTTTGAAGTGGTACCATTGTTTGAGTTGTTTGAGTAGTAGTTATTCCCTTTTTGAAAATCAGTTTTAAAAATTAAATATTTATTATTCCTACGTTCAAATAAAAACTTTGAAAACCTATTTTCAAAATTATTGAGAATTTGGGGATGGTCATTAAAGCAAATCTGAGATCTCGAGAAGTTGGATTTTTTTTCGTTTTTGGAGATTTTGAAGTTTCCATGCAATTTTGGGAGATATTTGAAGAAGAAGAAATGAAGACGTACTAGTACGTAACTTCGAGAACAGCCCGTAAGGCCGCCACCGAGCGTTGCTTTGTCTTTGCTGCCTCACCGTCGGTCATCGTCCGTCTCGATGCTTCACGTACGTGAGCACGCGTCCAACCACACAAGCTCGCAAAAGCGTTAGCGTACTCAAATTCGTGTCCTCGTCCCGCAAACACGACGCCTGGCGCTGTCTCTCTCTTTCTCTCTCACCGCCGCTCGGTTCTTTGGCTCATCGGCCAAATTTGCCGCCGCCGTGCTACCGCCGCTCCAGCCACCTCACGTTGGGTTTCCTCCATCATCGACTTCGCCGCCAACCGCCGCGACACGCCGCACCCGCTTGGTCTCTCCTGCCGTCGTCGCGCGAGGCCACCGTCGTGGTCGCCGCGGGCGCCTGCGTGGGCAGACCGGCCACCTCCGGCGCATGAGTCTTGCTTTGCCACTCCGCCGTCGCCGAGCGCCGACGGAGCCACCCCACCGGCCGGATCGAAGCCATCGGCGCCTCCTCCGTTCAAGCTTACGACTAGGGATCCCGTGCATGAATTCAAGAGAATGCAGGGGACCTAAGTGAAGAATCTATGACTCGTGAATATAGTTACGAATAGTGTGTTGAACTTGTTTGTTATTTTGTTTACATGCAAGGACTTTTATGCAAAAGTGCCAAGGCAAACTGGCAGGCGAACCGGGCCTACCTGTTCTTGTTTCTATGGGCCGTCATTGTTTTTGTCTTTGGCCAAGTTTCGCCCAAAGTCTTTTTTCTTTCAAGTAATGTTTATTCAATTTCTATACATGTGAATAGTGTTGAACTTTGTGAATTTCATATAAATTCAAGTTTAGCTTTAAAAATTTTGAAAATTTTTGTGTAGCCTTCCTATAAGTATGTCTACCCATGAAAAATTTGAAACTTTGATTTTGAGTAGTTCTTGCATGATTTAAAAATACAAATTTTAATTGAAAAATGCATCTTCCATGATTTTTTAGAAAATAAAATATTTATTCAAAAATCATAAAATTTGATTTGGTGCTATTTTATGCTATGATCTAGCTGTACATGAAGTTTGGGATTATTTTAACAAAGTTTATTTCTTTATTATTTTATGCTTTATTTAAATAATTGTTAAATATGGTGATTAGTGTATAAAGACTTAGGATTTGTGTGACTTTTGAATTGTTTTGTGAATCTTGGATCATACCCCAATCAAATGGTCCTTGAGAACTCCTTTAGTAAGTAGTAGTTCAACAAGTTCGTTTTGTTGGGTTGCAACTTTATCGTGAAGGAAAGTTGTACTCGCTTGTTTATTATTTCATGCATCATTACGCATCATATTTTATGTGGCATCATGTTGAGCATATGTTATTAATTTACGTGTAGCAAACGAGAGTGAGATGGATTGTGGGATCGTGTTGATCAAGCTTTGTAGAAGGTGCATCCACCCGAGGTGCTCGGTGTCAAGTGTGACATTGGTGGTCCAACTTCTAATCTAACTTTTCCCTCGCAAAATAGGCAAGCCCCGGTTCATTAAACCCTTCCTTGATGTTTTAAAAGTTTTAGATCACTTATGTCTATGCTATGTTGCATTAAGTAATTAGGAGTTGAGTGATAACATAATTGCCGCATTCCCATCCTTGTTTATTTCAATACCATCCTTGATAACCTGTTTCATTTCGAAAATGCTTAGTGATGCTTAGCCCTCGCTTAATTAGTTAAGCTTTTTCATCAAAATGTTTTGTTTGAGGAGATGGTACCGCTTTCGAAAAGAAAGAGTTGTAGTGATGAATTTGAGATCGGACGGGGCGTAGGTTGAAAGCCGGGCGGGATACCTAGCCGTGCTTGTCCCGTGTTGGTCGCTTAAGGACCGTCCCGTTGTTTGGCCTCGAGTGAAATCGGGGCGTGTTGAACGATAATGCGCCCGAGACCTTTTTGGTCAATGGCACGTCCGACCGGCGATCACCCTGTGTCGGGCGACCCTAACTAGCCACATACTCCGGTAGCCGGATCTCGTGGAGCCAAATCGGGAATGGCAACCACGCACCGGGAGTGGAGAGATGGCGGGAGTAGCGTGTACCCACCCTATCGGGTCAAACCGTCATTAGGACGGGGTAGGGAGGTGGAGTATTGTGCTCTCGGGTGGCGCAGCCTCGCTCCCGCTTTTGGACAAATCTGAGAAAAGGTTGATATATGCAAGCTTAAGTGCTACATATGTCGTGGTGGTTAGGGATCCCCACCGGGTATAATCGGTTCATGAATCGCCGTTGCTTCTGAGAAGGAGACCCGATTCCCGACCTTCATCGTAGTAAATGATGGAATATGTTTTCGAGGAAAGAGAGTTGGAATAAGAAAAATATGTTTGCTCTAGAATAGGATAACCTAGAGTATATGAGCTACTAATCTGAATTAAAAATATTGAGAGTAAGGATTCACTTATAGTAGCTTTTCTCGCAAAAAGAGTTCTTGATTCTTGCTAAAGCCTTACCTTGACTCCTAAGACCAGCATTCCCGAGTCTTCTCCTCTTTTTCTCTTGGTCGGGTAAGTCTTGTTGAGTACACCCGCATCGGGGTTTGTTAACCCTTGCTGCGTGCATGACTTCGTCTTTGTTTAACCAAGATTATGTCGGTAGGCTCGACATGATCCGGTGTCTTCTAGTTCTACCTAGCTTCCGCAAATTAAGTTAAGTTTACTCAAATGTAACTTACTCATATTTTGTAAAATTAATGTTATTATTCTTTTCGCGACTCGATTAGATTTTTATAACAAATGTTGTAATGTTGTAGCTACTCCTTTGTTGATCCCGGTATGAGAGTGGTGTAATCGGGGTTTCCGATGACACCCGACAGGCTTCTTAAGTTATTGGGTGCATCCGCACAACCGCCGAGGTCTTTGGGACAAAGACAAAAGTGTGTGGGCCCTAATTAGGAGGTTCTCACACGTAATGGTATCGAGCTCATACTTAGGACCAGCTACAATATTACTTTTTGAAAACTTCAAAATGATTTTGTAATCTAAAAGTTTTTGAAAGTAACAACTTAAAATGATCTTCTTTCTTTCCTTATGCTTGCCGGAAGCTTTCGTGAAGATTTTTCCGACGACTCAAATAAAAGATTTCAAGAAGTTTCATGTCATCTTTTTTGAAGAACAACTGAGAGCCAACTTCACCGACAATATTCCGCTAAGTGCTTTTCAACATTTCCTTGGTGCGAGAGAAGATAGTATATAAAGTAAAGCCCTATATCTTGCTAACATGATGAAGACAGAGTACTCCTAACGTTGTGAAGACGTATAGGACGAGCATGCATTATATCATCCATTTAGTGTTGCTTCTTCCTCCTTCCATTCGGACAACTATTCTTCTTTATAGTTGTTTGTCCTAAATTTCGTCCTATACCAAGTTTTTGGTTAATGGACTTCCATTTGATAATTTTTCCTTCATAAGTTCCAATTTTTAGGAGCTTGCACCTTGCCATGTTAACTCTATTTAAAAGCCTCGGACTACTCCTTGATTTCTCAACTCATACATGTGTCGTATTTTGACTTCTTCCATTATGACACATGCTCTTCTTTTCACTTTGACAACCAACATGCGTTGGTTGAGAGTTGCAATAATTGTGTCTTATGATAGAATCATGACCTGTGACCGAAATAGCGTCGAAACCTGGGGTCTCCTATGGACCGCGGCCATAAGGAAATACCGCCGGCGCCGCTTATGTCGGGGTCTATGGTCATGATTCACCATAATCCACAATTAATGAGCTTTCACCTTCTTTGCGACTTCTTTTGCAAATTCCTATTCGTACTCCTCTGGAATTTTTGAAAACCCCTTATCGGTTGCAATCATCTTTTGATCCTGATTGTAATCTTGATATTAATTTTGTTGTTTTGCAAATTTCTTATAAGCCAATATCTTTGACGTAATTCCTTTCCCATTACTTATCTTACGGGATTTGTCACTTTGAAATCTCGGAATTTGATTTCTTTTAAGGGGGAAGGATCTTCATATCCCGGATGTTCATGATCATCTTGCTGCATCATTAGCAAGCATCATTGCATTGCATATGTTGTTTATAGCATTTGTGTTATGCACATATGATGTTTCACATGTTATCTAAAATGATGTTAATGTTGGGTGTTGTTTGTGTTTTTTTTGCTAAGTCTGTGTGTAACTTTGACTGAACCCTAGTCCAAATAGGATGTTATATGTGAGTTTTTGCCACGACTTGTGTTACGCCGTGTGGAATCAAGTCAAGTTTTTGTTGGGTCTCTTAGACTCGACTCTTGCCATGCACCTCTCTTTTGATCTTCGATAACTCCTTGGTTTTACGCCTAGAATCTTGGTTGATTATTTCCAAACTCTTCTATCCAAACTCTTCTAGAACTATATCCTTGGTTTAGATTTTGAATCACCTCCATAGTGACTCTACGCCTTGGAACTTCTTTTTGTTTGCTATCCTTCGTTTGTAAATCCTTGGTCACCACTAATTTCTATCATATGGATTCTCTCTGTGGTTTTAGTTTTGGTCGTGGTGTTATGATTAATGATTTCTAATCATGATCCATTACAAAACTACACTACACTAAGCATTCCCTTGCCGTGAATTTCCTTGGTTCTTTATCTATATTCTATCCAAGGACTCGTATATCGGATCGCTTGCTTTTGTGAGTTTCTTCTCCTAAAGTTACAAGAAAGGTGACACTTGAAGAGCAAGTCACCGACATCAACATTAACAGACTACAAGAAGTGGTAGATAAGGGACTCGTTAACGTTCATTGAGTATAACGTTGACCACCGCCGAAAGCAACTTATGTCGTCACTATTGGATCAAGAGGACATGAAAGATCGGAAAGTTATCCTGCTTCCGATAAGTTTTATGCTCTTTGTCTTTTGCATTTGATTAAGATTTACCAAGCTACAATCATGTCCAACATTTACGTGACATTGCAAAGAGCATATGGATTATTCGGTTCGATTTCAAATTTTGCCGGGTCCCGCCGGGTTGGGATCATTGTGGCATTCTATTGGCGCCACGTGTCTTCTCGAACGCCGTGAGCATCCCGCCACTCTCGCCGCTTCCGTGTTGCGCCTCGCCGTGCCCGCACTCGCTTCGTCAGTCACGCCCGCTACGCACCACGCCTTCTTTCTCCCTTTCTCTCTCAGGCACCATATCCGCTTTGTTGCCATCGCCTTGCACCGCACGACCCCTCCATGGTTTCGGCCCGCTTACTCGCCTCCACGCCGCGGGAATCCCGTCACCCTAAATTTGAGCACGCAGCGCACCATAGCCGGTGGCCGCTCCACCCGTGAACTGCTTTTTGACTCTCTCGGCTTCCTCTTCCTCGGTGCCGTAGCATCTCTATCCGCTCCACCGCGCTATAAAACGCAACCCGGGTACCTTGCTTCGCCACTTCCATCTCTCCAAAGCCCATCGCAAATCTCCTCTAAAAATCGCAGAGTCGATCTCCTCCTCCAAGGTGAAGCCGTCTAGTTCCAAAAGAAACCGATCCGAGACGAAGACGTGGGAGCTAGTACTTCAAGCTCAAGTTCTTATTCGTAGATTCAAAGTTGCCGGTCAAAGGTTGCTTTGCGTGTCTCATTGAAGAACTCCGGTTTTCATCCTAGAAGGTCGACTCTACATCCGCTAGCTTATGGCCCTAGGATTCATTCTCGTGCCTTCTTGACATGTTGTGCCTCCTCGATCCCATCCGCTTTACGGATCTCTTGGGGTCCTTTTTGCGCTTTGGTCGCTTATCTTTTTAATGTTTCTTCTTTGTCCTCGCCCGTCAAGTATCCGGAGTGATGCTTTGTTATGTAACATGATGTGTCCCTAATTCCGTGAGTAATCTTTGTACCCTCTTTGTATCTCCAATGGTTTTGTAATCGTCTATCGTGTGGACAAGTTCTATCATCTTTAGAGCAGTTTTAAAGCTATGGAAATCTCTCGTCGTTTTCTTGAAAGTTCCCATTCGAATCTCGGGACGAGATTCTATTAGAAGGGTCAGTAACACCCCCGGTGTTACTATACTAGTTAAAACTTGATTAATTAATAATCATGCTTTATCTTTGTGCATTAAGGCATAAATGCATTTTATATTTTAATTATAGTATTCATATGTTGCATATGTAATGTCTCACATGTTACATGAGTTGAGTGTTGTAAATAAAAACTTTGATTCTTTTTATTGTTATGAAATTTATGCTTTGAAGTGGTACCATTGTTTGAGTTGTTTGAGTAGTAGTTATTCCCTTTTTGAAAATCGGTTTTAAAAATTAAATATTTATTATTCCTACGTTCAAATAAAAACTTTGAAAACCTATTTTCAAAATTATTGAGAATTTGGGGATGGTCATTAAAGCAAATCTGAGATCTCGAGAAGTTGGATTTTTTTCGTTTTTGGAGATTTTGAAGTTTCCATGCAATTTTGGGAGATATTTGAAGAAGAAGAAATGAAGACGTACTAGTACGTAACTTCCGAAACATACCGAGCTGCTTTGCTGCCTGCCTCACCGTCGGTCATCGTGGGCCGCCTCGATGCTTCACGCACGTGAGCACGCGTCCCAACCACCGACGAGCTCGCAAAAGCGTTGGCGTACTCAAATTCGTGTCCTCGCCCCGCAAACACGACGCGCCGTCTCTCTCTCTTCTCTCACCGCCGTCGGCCGTCTTTGGCTCATCGTTTGCCGCCGCCGCGCCGTGCTACCGCCTCCCGAGCCACCTCACGTTGGGTTTCCTCCATCATCGACTTCGCCGCCAACCGCCGTACGCCGCACCCGTTCTCGCCTCTTCTCGCGCGGCCACGGCAGCCGTGGTCGCCGCGGCGCTCGTGGGCGGCCAGCCGCACCGCCCACCACCAGTCGAGGGCACCGTGAGTACGCGCGGGACCCGCCACTCCGCCGTCGCCGAGCGCCGACGGAGCCACCCCACCGGCCGGATCGGCCATCGCGCCTCCTTTTTGCTCGCGACTAGGATCCCGTGCATGAATTCAAGAGAATGCAGGACCTAAGTGAAGAATCTATGACTCGGAATAGTTCTTGAATAGTGTGTTGAACTTGTTTGTTATTTTGTTTACATGCAAGGACTTTTATGCAAAAGTGCCAAGGCAGGGCCCTGGCGAGGCCGAACCGGGCCTACTATATCGTTTCTATGGGCCGCATTGTTTATTTGCGCTCCTTTGGGCCGAAGTTTCGCCCAAAGTCCTGTTTTTCTTTCAAGTAATGTTTATTCAATTTCTATACATGTGAATAGTGCTGAACTTTGTGAATTTCATATAAATTCAAGTTTAGCTTTAAAAATTTTGAAAATTTTTGTGTAGCCTTCCTATGAGTATGTCTACCCATGAAAATTTTGAAACTTTGATTTTGAGTAGTTCTTGCATGATTTAAAAATACAAATTTTAATTGAAAAATGCATCTTCCATGATTTTTAGAAAATAAAATATTTATTCAAAAATCATAAAATTTGATTTGGTGCTGTTTTATGCTATGATCTAGCTGTACATGAAGTTTGGGATTATTTTAACAAAGTTTATTTCTTTATTATTTTATGCTTTATTTAAATAATTGTTAAATATGGTGATTAGTGTATAAAGACTTAGGATTTGTGTGACTTTTGAATTATTTTGTGAATCTTGGATCATACCCCAATCAAATGGTCCTTGAGAACTCCTTTAGTAAGTAGTAGTTCAACAAGTTCGTTTTGTTGGGTTGCAACTTTATCGTGAAGGAAAGTTGTACTCGCTTGTTTATTATTTCATGCATCATCACGCATCATATTTTATGTGGCATCATGTTGAGCATATGTTATTAATTTACGTGTAGCAAACGAGAGTGAGATGGATTGTGGGATCGTGTTGATCAAGCTTTGTAGAAGGTGCATCCACCCGAGGTGCTCTGTGTCAAGTGTGACATTGGTGGTCCAACTTCTAATCTAACTTTTCCTCGCAAAATAGGCAAGCCCCCGGTTCATTAAACCCTTCCTTGATGTTTTAAAAGTTTTAGATCACTTATGTCTATGCTATGTTGCATTAAGTAATTAGGAGTTGAGTGATAACATAATTGCTTTGCATTCCCATCCTTGTTTATTTCAATACCATCCTTGATAACCTTGTTTCATTTCGAAAATGCTTAGTGATGCTTAGCCCCGCTTAATTAGTTAAGCTTTTTCATCAAAATGTTTTGTTTGAGGAGATGGTACCGCTTTTCGGAAAAGAAAGAGTTGTAGTGATGAATTTGAGATCGGACGGGGCGTAGGTTGAAAGCCCCGGGATACCTAGCCGTGTTTGTCCCGTGTTGGTCGCTTAAGGACCGTCCCGTTGTTTGGCCCGAGTGAAATCGGGGCGTGTTGAACGATAATGCGCCCGAGACCTTTTTGGTCAATGGCACGCCCCGACCGGGCGGTCCCCAGTCGGTCGACCCTAACTAGCCACATACTCCGGTAAGCCGGATCTCGGTGGGAGCCAAATCGGGAATGGCAACCACGACCGGGAGTGGAGAGATGGCGGGAGTAGCGTGTACCCACCCTACTTTGGTCAAACCGCCATTAGGACGGGGTAGGGAGGTGGAGTATTGTGCTCTCGGGTGGCGCAGGCCTCGTTCCCGTTTTGGACAAATCTGAGAAAAGGTTGATATATGCAAGCTTAAGTGCTACATATGTCGTGTGGTTAGGGATCCCCAGCTGGGTATAATCGGTTCATGAATCGCCGTTGCTTCTCGGAGAAGGAGACCCGATTCCCTGACCTTCATCGTAGTAAATGATGGAATATGTTTTCGAGGAAAGAGAGTTGGAATAAGAAAAATATGTTTGCTCTAGAATAGGATAACCTAGAGTATATGAGCTACTAATCTGAATTAAAAATATTGAGAGTAAGGATTCACTTATAGTAGCTTTTCTCGCAAAAAGAGTTCTTGATTCTTGCTAAAGCCTTACCTTGACTCCTAAGACCAAAGATTCCCGAGTCTTCTCCTCTTTTCTTGGTCGGGTAAGTCTTGTTGAGTACACCCGCACTCGTGGTTTGTTAACCCTTGTTGCGTCTTGACTGCGTCTTTGTTTAACCAAGATTATGTCGGTAGGCTCGACATGATCTGGTGTCTTCTAGTTCTACCTAGCTTCCGCAAATTAAGTTAAGTTTACTCAAATGTAACTTACTCATATTTTGTAAAATTAATGTTATTATTCTTCCGCACTCGACCAGTATTTTTATAACAAATGTTGTAATGTTGTAGCTACTCCTTTATTGATCCCGGGTATGAGAGTGGTGTAATCGGGGTTTCGATGACACCCGACAGGCTTCTTAAGTTATTGGGTGCATCTCGCACAAACGGTATGAGGTCTTTGGGACAAAGACAAAAGTGTGGGGCCCGGTAATTAGGAGGTTCTCGTTACACTATTCCAAGTGCATTATCTTACGCTTTCGTCGGTTTTTCCGCTTTGGCGGCATACCTGTGTCCAATTTGTTGTTGATGTCATCTCGATAATTGTGTCGGTTGTAATTTGCATTATCTTCTCCCGGATCCGTAAAAGCCATCTCACTTGAATAATGTTCACCTTCCATCTTTGGAAACCTTCTTGTTTGAAACCCGCATTTTGCAATGAATTTGTCGGTTGGGTTTTCCCCGTGATTGAGCTTACATTTGAACCTATGTGTTTAATAGTTATTAATCTGTGTTTATGTGTGCTAGGTGTTTTATGGATCTTGATGGAACTAGCTGCAGTTTGTTTAGGGATGCATTATTCTGGTAGGTTACGTGGTCTCATAGTCACCTATACTAGGTGTTGTGCCTGTTGAATCTAATCACCAGTAATGTGTTTGTGCACAAGTTAGATTGATTGAACAATATTCAGTTGTACAGAAGGTTTAATTGGGATCTAAACAAAGGCTCTAGAGCAATAGATCTAATTTTAGAGTGACTGGTGAAGTGATGGTTGTTAGACTTGGTGTTCTTCTCGTTTTTCGAGTAAATCCATGGTACTTATAGTTTTGTGCGTTTTTGTTAGGGTTTGAGAAGAGAGAAGGAAATGGTGGAAGAAGAGAGAGGGATCTGTTACACGGTGAAGAGTGTGCCAAGAGGAACGAGGTCGGTTCTCCATCTTTTGTTGCATCCGGTTGTTCTTGTTCCAATCTTTCCTCTGCGTGGTGGAGAGGAGGGGGGGCTTCACGAAAGCATCGATGGTGATCTGTTTCTTCTTCTTCTTGGGGAAGAAGAAGGGGTATTTATGTTGATGTATGTGGGCTTATGGGCTGTGAGCCCTAATTTTGAATTTTTTTTGCCTTAGGATCGGAGTGTCGTAATTGGGCTGTTTGGAGGGGGCGTGCAGAGAAGATACCAGTTGTTTTATTTTCAAAAATTGGGCCTCCTTGTAAATATATACTGAGGGCCTTATTGTAAATATCTGAAAACTGAGCTGTATAAGTGTTGGCGCCAAACTGGCGTTTTCAATTTTCAAAAATTTCGGTCCGCTGCAACAAAACGGACAGAGCGTTGGTGCCAAACAAGCGCGCAAGTTTTGGCGGCAAACAAGCGCGCAAGTCAACAGACAACAAAGCAAACCGCGCTTTCTTTTTCGGATCACAAATATCGAACCCATTTAGTTTTGCGGGCCCGTTAGGTTGCAGTTGCATGCGCCGTATGAGGGAGACGGACGACTGACACATTTGAGGATGACCGGACAGAGGAGAATCGTTGGATCTCCATCCGACGGTCCTGCTCGTCGCCTGAAAACAGACTTTTTGTTCAGGCGACTGAAATATAGCAAACCCCTTTTTTCTATTAGAAAAAAAAAAAAAATATTAGCGATGAACTAACGATGAAATCCCCGGCGAGGACATCTTCTCCGAGACAAGCCTGAAGACCAAGACAACTGATCTCTGTTGGAAGCTAGACCCTCTGCAAGGAAGTATTGGTGTTCTGTTTCTGTCTGAATGGAACTTGTTCGGCTGCTGCTCACTCTGCGGAGTTGTTCTCTGTCCTGTCTGTTGCTGAACGGCCTCTGTGTAATAGGTCGTAGTCGTAGAGATTGGGCGTGTTTGCAACCCTGGCCAAGGCTGGCCTGGCTAGCCCAATCGGCCCAGACTTAGGCAGGCCTGCCCCAAGTGATGCAACGCACCGAGATTGTGTTTGTGAGAAAAATGCAAATAGATGTGGCCACTGCGACCGCAACTCCGGTAGGCTTACCATCTTTCTCTCCTCCGCGTCATTTCGTCCGAAAGCAAAGACGGCGGCGCGCACCGGCGCGGCATCGCCCATGGTCGCTGCGCTGCTGCCGCCGGAGGTTAATCCAACGACGATGGAGGTCCATGGCCACCGTGCCACGCTCCGACTCAGCTCACGGGCAACCGCCGCGGTGGCCGCGGCTCAATCCCCCGGCCCGCACCCGCGCGACGCGCCTGGCTGCCGGCGCTCGCGCAAGACGGCGGACGGTCGCGCTCTCCCCGACTATCGGCGTCCCACGCCTCCCCGGGGTCGCCAAAGGCCGCGGATCTATCCCCGCCCGCAAACCGCCGCACACACGGCGGACGGTTGTGCTCCTCCCCGACCGCAGCATCCCACGCCCTCCCCAGGCGGTCCGAGTCCGGCGGACCGCTTCCGCCCGGATGGCCGCGCTCCTCCCTCGGTGTCCACACGCGGCGATGGAGTGCGCCTCCATGCCGCTCGCCGTCGGGTGGTGGTGCGCGAGGAACAGCAAGGACGAGGAAGCGGTAGGCGAGGGCCGTGAGCGGTGGAGTTAACTCGAGCAGTGAGCCCGTGAGCGCCGTGTGAGAGCCGAAGGCAGCCAGGCCGCCGAGAAACGCAGGATTTGGGTGTTTCTCCATAGCCATGAGAGAGAAGAGAATTTGCACGAGTTGGGCCTGGCTCGACGAAGAGAATATGACACAAACAACGGAGCTTGCATCCCGAGAGTGCAGCCAGGGCCACTCGCCGGGTCGCAAACACGCCCTATGTCCTGGTTGACTTTTGCTGATGCTATGGGTTTTAGGAGTTGGTAGTCGGTTTCAGGTGATCTTCTTTAGCTTCTGTCGAGTCTAGCTTCTGGGCTCCTGAAAAATTCTTTCTGAATGGAAATGGGGTTTCCATCGGGTGCAGATTGATTCAACGTCTTGTAAATTGTAATATGCCTATGTGACGAAGCCTGAAAATGTTTTAGGTGGGGCTGAAACAAATGAGATATTAATTTGCATGAATTTTTATTTTTGCTACAATAATTAACCTTAATTACCGAATTTTTAGGGGGCGCGGGCTAGAGCCCCACCCGCCCGGCTGCTGGCTCGGTCCATATGCCTAGCTTATAATGCAAGAACTTGGTATTTTTGTGCATGTATATTTAGCCAAGGTGGGTGGGCGTTCGAGGTCTTGATTTGAGAATTCAAACTATAGACAAGTTGCAGATTCAAGAAGCAAACTTTCTAGTGGATAACCAGATGCTTGCGGACTACATTAATGCACAAGATCGGGGGAATCCTCCAGATTGGAGGATCAAGCCATACACGGAAGCCATCAATAACGCCATGACCCAAAGAAATTTCAAGGTCCACAAGATTAGAAGGGAAGACAACCAAATGGCGGATCATCTAGCTAGGCATGCTCTTCAAAATGATCTTTTACATTTGCAGGAACAACAAGGGATTTGTGTTAATCCCAATCATGTTATAGGATGCCCCTTTGTGGATGCGTCCTACTCTGTAACCATAAACGGTGTATCTGTTATAGCAGCTTCCTGTTGCTAATGCAATATAAACCACGTTTTGTTGTCAAAAAAAAAAAAAAAAAAGTATAGGGTTCAAATTCACATCGTCGAAACAATCTCGGCCCATGTAACCTTTTGCTCGGCTTGCTCTGCCGCTCGTATTAATTTGACGATGGTCAGGCCCACTCGCTTGGTCATCTGCACACTCGACGTCACGACAACAGCCCACAATCAGCTCAGGTTCAACTGAGCTACTGTAGCACCTGCGTGGTTGGTCTCGTGGCCTTTCGCCACTGAAAGCGGAGCAAATGGTGGCTGTTCCATGCTCGCAATCACTTGAGCCGCATTATCAAAACACACACACTTGAGCCACCGGTAACCTCGTCTCCTAAAAGGTTGCCCACAGTTTTGACTACTTTGTAATTTCTTTTGTAAACTCGTTTTTCAATGCATTCTTGTAGGGGCTTTTTTTGCCCCTCCAATTCTTTCAAGAAAAAAAGGACCAGACCAGATATTGATACGGTGAAGACATCGATTTGCTGGTTTACTGGACCAACCGTTAATATAGGTTGAACTGTGATAGTATCATTGGACTCGATAAATTGAAACACGCCCTGAATCTTCAAATCGGTACAGTATAACGATATACAACAGGCAATTAGCAACTTATAGTTGATCACATATGCAAATACGATTTAAAAACCTCAATTATATAACTAGCTTCCAACTATAATCAACCCGCAACACAAGTCCACATCCTGTATTCCAAATCAGTGTGCGCTTGTTGGCGATTTTTAACTCAAATAATCTGATCATCAAAAGATAATAAGATGACTACATTTCATAATATATGCATCATAGTAAGTTCGACAAGTTTTGGTACACTATAGTTATTTTACAAGGCATATTGGAATTGCGTATGGAAAAATAATATATGGAGCAATTACAATTCGGTGACAAAAGAGGACTTCAATATTAATTCAAATATCCACATTGGAGATAATCTCAAATGCTATAGTTGATGTACCATTACGTAGACATTGTTGAGATATTAAAATAGATATTTTATTTGTCTAATTTGAAACTCATAAGAAAAATTATGAAGTGTAGGAATTAAAAAACAGTGCGCAAAAGTCAACACAGCCATGCACATCACGCATGCAGGCTAAAAACCCAAAAGTCAACACAACAGGGTCAGCGCGCATGCGACGTTCGAGCGCGAGCAGCGGTAGAGCCGGGGGCCTAGAACGACGCTGGCAGCAGACCTGGCTGATTCACCAGTTTCGTAAAATAAAACCTACACCGGACCGATCGATAAAAATCCGCAGTTGGTTTAATTTTTATCGATCATGCCGCCGGTCTGATTCAATCGCTGTGACTTCCTATAATCTCGCGATATCTCACAAATCACAATCTAGTGAGGTGAACTGCATTGTCGTGTCAGTGCTTGTACACCAATTAATTTTACCGTTGCACAATATTTGGTGTTTCACATGCAAGTTGGCCGGCCAATCTACACCGGTGCTAATAGTTTTGGAAATTTCGTATCTAGGTGAAAAAAGGTCTCTTCATGCATGTGTGGAAAAAACTGCTCCCTCTATCCAAAATAAGGATAAGGGTTCTTTCTTTCTTTCTTTCTTTTTGCAAAAATATAAGGTATTCTCTCCATCCCATTGAGATTGTCGTTTTGGACTCCGTACCATTTTGTTTGACTATTTATCTTACTCAATTTTTTATAAATATTATTTATTTTTTATAACTTATTTTTATTATTGGTGAAACTTTATTTTATGATTTGCTAAAATAATTCGAATAAAATAAATGGTCAAACGTGACACTTAAATGTCAAAAACGTCGATCTCCATAGAATAGAGAGAGTATTAGGTATTCTAGATACCTGGATCATCTCTCTTATGTTGAGTATATGTATCTAGAATGAGTCACAAATCACAATTTAGAATGGAAAAGTATTTAGGAAGAAAGAATAAAGGGAGATGTTTCGATCAGGCAACGAGCCCATCCATACAATCTCCATCGAACAGCTGCTAAAACATCGTGTTGGGGAGAGATAGTCAGGGAGGATTACGGAGGAGTCAATACCAGCATGGAGAAAAGACTATTTACCATAAAAAAACATGGAGAAAAGACTAGTATAGGGCTATAGGCGATACGATTATAGACAAATAAAATCGCCGAGGAGATACGATCCGGCCGGAACCGTACGTACGCGCACATGCGATCTTCCATGTTTGTGGCAGCGTACGCTTATGCCGAGGAAATCGCCTCGCCGCCGTACGAGATTTGCCCCTGCACCCGCTCGTGGCGCAGGTGCAAGTGGCCACGAGTGGCCACGGGAGATTCCCTCGGATTTGGGGCCGCGGACGAGGAAAGGAACGCCCCCACCTGCGCTGCGCTCGCTGGCGCCGGGTTGGCTGGCTTGGAAACACGACTCACGAGAGAGCGGCAGCCATGAGCCACCATCCAGTTGCACGTCGGCACGGCGACGGACCGATGCCCCCGACGGCCCTTGTCGTCGGCCTGCCGTAGTGCTGAGCTGACCCGCCTGAACGCTGATGCACGCGGTACGCCGGCCGGAGCTGTGAGGCTTTTCGACGAACCAAAAGCCGATGAGCCGGTGACGCATGCGCCAGTGTCATGTCCGTATACCGTACGTATACACGGATTAGATAGCACAGTAGTAATAGTATAAGTACATAGTACAAGCTTTGGAGTAGTACTATACTACTGCCATATGGAGCCAAGTTGCGCCGCTGGGGTGGAAAGGGTGTGACGGTCGGTGCTCGAGATTCCTCTCTTTCGAAACAAGGAAAGAAAGCTCGTACGTCCATGGATCAAGACGCCGATCGAGCCGTCGTCCAAATCCAAACTGCCAAGCAAAACGGGCAAAGAGCTACAGTAGTAGCTAGCAAGCACTCTAGCAGTGGAGGTGGAGTACCGAGTCCCCCGATCGAGTGGCCGAGTCGTCCTTGTCGTACGTAGCAATCGCAACTGGGCAAGCAGGCCAAACCTGCAGCCTTGGCAGTTGGCATTTTTGCCAAGCAGCCGTGTTGATCTCATCCGGGTGGTGGTCTAAAGCGAGCGGCACGACCCCAACTTGCATTGGCACGCCGAGTTGCATTGCATACGGATACGGCGATGGCGCAAGCAAACTTGTCAAGGAAAAGAAACGGACGACGACGAAGCAAATCGAATCGGGGACGCCGGCCGCAGCGCTCCTTGACCAGACGAATGATGGCCTGGCCCCGGTTGCAGCAACTTGCCCAAGTAGCCGCCGCTTAGGGTACATTTATTCGTGCCATGTCGCGAGCTTTCTGTTTTGTTTACTCCAATAGGCCAAGTGCCCCAAGTGCACCTAATTTGTTTCGGAAAAACCAAACTTGGCAGACCACACTGCCCTGCAAGCTGCAGGCTTTTACTATTTTTATTTATATGTTTTTGTTAGGTCATATAGATAGTACTACCGCCTACCAACATGGCAACATGGCATTATATACAGTCATTGCCCGGTTCGGTTCATTTCATCAAGAGGACGTCCTTGTAAACTTTGCTCTACCCTAAAACCCAATAATTAACAAGTAACCTAAACTTTCTGATGTTTAATCTTTGTTCATTTCAAACAACCATGCATATTGCAACCTAACGTCATATATAGTAATTCACATGTGTAAACAAGTCAGAATAGACAAGGATACTATGGACTTTTGTGTAGGGTTTAACATTTAGAGGAGCCCAAGGTCGGCCAAACTGACCTAATTAAGGACGGAGAATAATGCAATGCAATGCAATCAAGTAGCTTAGCTGGTGCAAGCTTCTCCCACACCACAGCAACATCACCGGTTCACCACCACCATGAATATCAGCAGCAGCAGCTTGCTTATGGCCAACAACTGGCTGCAGGAACAAAGGCGAGCAGGGTGGTAGTACGTCTGCACGTAGTACTACGTGCGTGTGGATTCCCGTATCGGCCAGGGTGTTGTGCTAGTTTAATGGCGACATGTACTGTACTGTACGCGCGGCCGCCCCAACGGACAGAGATCCCATGGCTGGCACCAGGTCAAGCTCCACCTGCATTGTACTATCCCGGACCCGTCACTCCAAGCTCTGGGGCGGCGCACCGGTGTCAGGACAGGCCATTGCGCGTCTGAAATCTGAAATCCTCCGGCAGCCAGGGAGGGAATCCTAGGGCTCGCCTCCCAAATTCCTAGTACGGAACTGCTAATTTTTACTTCCGCCTCCCTCTGTATCTAAATGTTTGTCTCTAGAGAAGCGTGTTTGTGAGATAAAAAGGGACGGAGGGAGTAGTACTACTACAATCACGTCGCTTAAGTTGGCTCTAGGTAGCCAACTGGCAACTGGGGTCGCTTGCTGCCTGCGTGCGACCTGCGACGCCAATGTCATTTACCGGGGGGGATTTTGCGTTTGGTGGCTCGCGTACTCGCGTGCCTTTTGCCTGTGTGTTTTTTAGCTCCGTCGTCAGGGCATGTTGAAATGCTGAAAAAAGGCTCTCAGGTCTCAGCGAATGGTTGCTAGGGCATCTGCAGACTCACGCCTACCGTACTACAACTCCGTACTACTCCACTCCGTATGTACAGTACAGTACATGTAGAACCAATAGAGCGCAGCACTGCACGGATCAGACGCGTCTTCGAGATTGTTTGGAGATTGTTTGACGTGCACGCACGCGGATGGCATGGCATGCCAGTGGCACCTGAGATCTTTCTCTGAGTCTCAAGACAACGAATAAATTTTATGTCTTGAGGGAAGGAAAACGCAAGTCAGATGATTAAGATAATATATAGCGGCTGTGAGGCGAGCACTTCCGATCTAGAGTTTTTCTAGACTATAATTTGAATCCATGATTTTGGCTACACATGGTTTGAGCCGCACCGGAATACATTACACTTAGGAAAGATAAATTCAGGTAAATTTATTTTCAGGATTTTTCCGGCGTCATGCATTAAGTGGTAGGCGACGTCTCCGTCGACAGCGAGGCGCCTGTGGTGACTTCGTGATCTTAAGATTTGTGGGCTCAGTCCTTTGAAGGTGCTCATAGGGGTAGAGTTTGCGTACGTGTGTTCATAAGGGTCAGTGTGTGTTCATAAGGGTCCGTGTGCGTGCGTGTTAAGCATCTGCGTTGTACTGTGTGATTAAAAAAAACAAATTAGTTCAAAAATGAACTAGTTTTCTTGTTCTAATAGTGTTAGGCGATGTCATGGTTTTATTAGCACTATTGCCCATGCATTAGTGTTAGGGTTAATTAGAGATGGAGGTTGCATGCTTAAGGGTCAAGTGAGCAACAAAAGATGTATATAAATGTAATCAAGCAAGAATTAGAAGAAGAAAAAATCTTCACTCTTGCTCGGCTACGGGCAAGGACCCTAGGTCGGCCCCTCTCTCTTTCCCTCAACCCTAGCCACACCCCGTAACACCGAATAGATTACACAACGGATGAGGGTAACTTGGAGCAATTTTGTGGTTGCTCCCACCTATCAAACTTCCTTACCATTCAACACGTACAAAAAGTGCTTGTATTTGGCAAACAAGAAAATAATATAATTGTCCTTAATCACTACGAATGCTCCTAACACCTACGAATGCACCTAGTGGAGCATGTCATTGAGCTACCACACTTGGGTGTGGGTTCACACGGTACCCTCTGAGGGATTGGCTCGAGGACTCACACTGTGTGAGGGATTCGATCAAGCTCCCACTGTGGGATTTGGCACTGGCCATTAAGCTTGTGGATCATCACTGGGTGATTCGCCAAACCGTGGAACCACTAAGGTGTTGGTCGACACAACGAGGAGTAGGAGGAAGTTGGCAAGCTTCCCGAGACCTCGGTAGAAAATCACCGGTGTCATCTTGTGTCCACACTTCGCGGTGGTTTGCATTCTCTTGATCACAAGCTTTGTTCTTACATTAATATATATTGTGCTCGTGGTTGAGTAGCGTTGTTGTAACTATCTAGCTTGTGTATCTTGTTTAGTTACTTTACTTAGTTTGTGTAGCTAAGTAATTTGAGCCTTTGGGTTAGGCGTGTGTTGCCTTGTCCATTGTGCATCTAGTGAGCTTAGGGGCTTTGTGCTTATGCTTACTAGAATTGAGTAGGAGCTCACCCGTGCTTGAAGTACTAGTGCTTAGGTTTGTGTGACCTTGCATTAGAATTGATTAGGAGCTTAAGCTAGGCTTGTCACCTCACTTTTCTTGTGTAGAATCCTTTATGAGGTGATTTAGAGTCATAGACAGAGGGGTGAAGTCTTGGCTAGACCGATAAGTATAATTCCGCATTAGTTTCGGTTAACCGGTGCGATTAGTTTTAAAAGGGACTATTCACCATCCCTCTAGTCCCCATCTCGACCCTTCACTTGCTTGCTTCACCACACCACTAATTGGAGAACATTTAATGCGCTCCGTGCATTGGATTCAAGCTGTTGGGCTTACACTAGTCAGTAGGGGTAGAGCTGATCATCAATCTCGGTCCAGGCCTAGTAGGAGTAGACCTGATCATCAATCTCGGTCAGGCCTACCGTCCAATAATACCTCTGCAGCCTTAAGCGTACTATACCAATGGTTGAAATGCTACAAAAAGGCTCTCAGGGCATCTGCAGACTCATGCCTACCGTACCACAACTCCGTACTCCGTATGTACTACAGTGGCACCAATAGAGCGCAGCACTGGACGGATCAGACGCGTCTTCAAGATTGTTTGACGTGCACGCACACGCACACGCGGATGGCATGGCATGCCAGTGGCACCTGAGATCTTTCTCTGAGTCCCAGGACAACGAATAAATTTTATGTCTTGGGGGAAGAAAAACGCAAGTCAGATGATTAAGATAATAGCGGCTGTGGCGAGCACTGCCGATCTAAGTTTTTTCTGGACTATAATTTGTATCCATGATTTGGCTACACATGCATGGTTTGAGCCGCACCGGAATGCATTCCACTTAGGAAAGATTAATTCAGGTGTTTATACAAACAATTTATTTCAAAAATGATCTAGTTTTCTTGTTCTAATAGTGTTAGGCGATGTCATGGTTTTATTAGCAGTATAGACCATGCATTAGTGTTAGGGTTAATTAGAGATGGAGGTTGCATGCTTAAGGGTAAGTGAGCAACAAAAGATGTATATAAATCTAATCAAGCAAGACCCTAGCCACACCACCGTAACACCGAATAAAATTACACAAGGGATGGGGGTAAGGAGCAATTTTGTGGTTGCTCCCACCTATCAAACTACGTACCTTACCATTCAACACGTACAAAAAGTGCCTGTATTTGGCAAACAAGAAAAGAATATAATTGTCCTTAATCACTAGGAATGCTCCGCCATCTGCCATCAAGCAGCCGTTCAGAGCTCCATGTGCATCTGTTCTGTACAACTCGTTCCACCTACCAATTTGTCCTCAGATTCCCATAAATTTCTCAGCAGAAATGGTGCTAAAATTGCAGGAACACACAGCACGAATTTGCATCTATAACTCCATTCCACAAGTAGTGGTGATTTACCTATGCCAAGACCAAGAGGGAGCTAGCTACAGCTAGACATCTAAAAGGTTGTTGTACATGTATGTGAATAAGGGTTAATATCGATCAGGCAACACCCATACAACAATTTGTACTTTGTGTCGCAAAAATCATAGAAACACAAGCTAAATCACCCTAGAACCTCGATCGATCGAGTCCATGGACATGGATTGATCTCACCGGAAAGGGCAAAAAGAACATGACAAAAAGTCAAGAAACAAGGTGGCGCCCGCCCGGCGCCAGGGCTTCTAGGCGAGGGCCAGGGCGAGGCGCTCGGCGGTGCGCGCCAGCGACTGGAGGTTGCATCGCACGATGGTGTCGACGAACACGCGCGTCTCGTCCGCGGTGTTGCCTGGGGCACGTCCACCACGTACGACTCGACGACGACGGTGCCGCCGTGGTCGGCAGCCTCGTGCACGGTGGTGACGGACCGGTAGTTGGCAAGGCGGTGCTCGCCGCCGACGACACGGAAGCTGAACACGCGGCGCTCGTCGTCGAGGATCTCGAGCCGCTCGCGGCTGCTGGTGGCCGGGAGGCCCGTCGCGACCCGCACCTCGCGCACCGACCCCACGGCCACGGTAGCGCCGTCGCCCACGAGGCGGCAGCTCCGGATGAAGTGCTTGTACGCCTGCGGGCGGTCGAAGCGGCGCACCAGCGACCACACGGCCCCGACGGGCGCCGCGATCGTCTGCACCACCGCCGAGCAGCACTGCCCCGCGCGCGCCGCGTGCTCGTGGTGCCGCGCCACGTCCACCGGCACCGCCGCGCACGACGCCCCGTGCGGCGGCGCCGTCCTCGCCCCCACGCCGCAGGTCGTCGTCGCACGGCTGTGCTGCTGCGGCGACGGCCTCGAAGCTGTGTACGGCATTGCTGCTGCTTTCTTTTCTTTGCTCCTCCCTGTGTGCCGGACTTCTTTGGCTGGCCTGGCTGTTCCACGGAGGAGGAAGAACGGCGGCGGCCAAGGAAGGAGGAGGTGAGGGAGCTGGTAGAGCTGGAGGAGAGAGGCGGTTATGTATATACCTGGGACTGGGACGGACAAACGAGTGAAGAAACAACTGGGGTGGTGGTGGTGCTGCAGGTCATGGTCACTCATCGCAACTTGCCGAGGCAGCACACACACACACTTGCCATTGCTTACTACTTTGGCGTGGCAAGTTGCATTGCAGGGACTAATTTAGGGTGTCACTTGGGCGAGTTGTTGTTTCCTCAGACGAAAGATGGCGGTTTAGCTTCCAGGCTTGGGCGTTCCAATGGGTGGAAAGCTGGACGGATTAGGGTGGTGGTTGGGGGCAAGGGGGGCAGAGAGAGAGGCACTGGCCAGTTGGTCAAAAATTAGAATTGGAGGAAAGCGACGCGCTTGCATGCCCAACTCAACCCCCATTGGCGAGGGAATAAAGAAGATCGCCGAGGGGGATCGATTTATTTGTTGTTAAGGTTGGTTGATCTTGTTTAATGAGCCAACTTGTAGGAGGGAGAGGGAGTATGTAACAATCAATCACGCGGATTTGTCATTTGTCCAAACCCAAAGGGATTCTTCGATCTTGTGCCGCGCCAACCAAAACGCCAGAGTCTCTGTGAAAAAAAAAAAAAAGATCCGTGTGAAAAAACGCCAGAGTATCTAGAATGCCAGACTTGTAGCTCGGCGCCTCGGCCGGCCTGCCACTTGTAGCTCGGCGACGGTAATGCTCGTCGTTTTGGCAGAGCTGGTGTGTGGCGTGGTGGTTCCCCGCCGCGTGAACGATGCGATGCCCCCACCGGAGAACCTGCGGCCACCACACCACCGGGCGCGAGTGATGGATCCATGATCACGTCCGTGCGGTTGTGTTCGTCGCGTCGTCTCCGGTGCTTTGGTGGGCAAATACATCTGCCCAGGCCGACATCTGCCCAGGCCTGGGCGGCCTGGGCGCGCCTGGCTGGACAGCAACCGACCACCACCACCTTTTGCATCGAGCTGTCGTGAGTGAGATTGGGACCGAGAAGCTGCGTGCGGGGGCCGAGGTGGGCTTCCGGCGGCGCAGCGCGGCGGCGACGGTCGTCGAGAACGCCAAGACGTTCCATCTAATGATCTGATCTGATCCGGCAAAAGCAGCCATAAACACTGCTACTATTTGTCCGCTTCGAAACGTGACAACGCACACGGCCCGCCCGGGTTGCTTGGATCGCGTCAGCTCCGTACTACTTCATCCCAATTGGTCTGAATTAGGATTAGTTGAAAATTGTTCTTCTTACAATTACTATTACTTTTTTTTTATTTTTATATACAACGCAGACGCCAACACGCATTTGTAAAGTGTCACCCCTATGAACACACGCACGCAAACCCTACCCCTATGAAAGACCACCTTCATCGGAAGGGTGACTGAGATCAAATCTTGATCCGGCAAAAGCACCATAAACACTGCTACTATTTATCGACTTCGAACGCCGTGACTAACGCACAATGGCCCGCCCGGGGTTGCTTGGAATAAATCCGGTAAAGTCCGCACCCGGGATTTGAACCCAATTGGGAATTAGGATTAGTTGAAAATGGCCTTTTCCATTGAGCCATTACTAGTTCACAGTGAGATGGTAATTTTAGAAGAGGAATAAAAAGAGCTGGTGCTAGAGATTCATGTGTCTTCTTAGAGAACTTGTATCACATGGCTGATCAAAATTGCAATTACTTGTATTTGATCTTTCTAATTTGTTGATATTCTGAATTTCTGATGTGTGCAGTTGCAATAAGCTTTAGTTATTGATCACTCTATACGGAGTACTTTTCAACCGGCATTCATACCCCTTTCCTTTTGCGTTGTAACTTAATGTGCGTTTAAATATGTTTAGATGAAATTGTTTTTTTTTTTTTTGACAAATTTAGATGAAATTGTAACTTAGCGTATATGCTAATGGGTCATATGATGCTCGTAGACATGGTGGAATGTTGCCACACATTATGGAGTTCAGAAATATCGAGATCACACGGACTGTTTGCTTGGCGAACTAAAAAAGATCTTAAATCAGCTGAACCTTTTTTTTCTGCCATTTTTTTCTTTCCAAAAGTTACGTCAGATGATCAAACCATTTCCGAGGCAGATACAATGGATGCTTGCTTACACCTAAAAAGCGCACATCAGCCGGAAACATTTGCTGCAAATACAATGTTCGCAGCTAAAACAATGATATCTTGTCGACCCAACAGTGCTACATTATTACCTCAGACAATAATCGGTTGGGAAAGCAATTCGGCCATTTCCTTCTTTATCTTCTTTTCAGGTTGCACCCTGATTGAATATTCTTTTTTTTTTTCAACACCCCCAAAAAAGTCAGAAAGCGTTGTACAAATGGTTTTTGTGTTATACTAATAATGACAATTTTTAAATTGGGGATGGTGATATCACAAGGATTATATATATTAATTAATTTCTTCATCGCAGCTAGTTGAAAGTTTAGACATGATCTTCATGATAATATTTCCTGGCAGACCTAGCCTCTAGCCATGACAGGATCTGCAGATTGAAGGAGTTGCTGCCTACGTCCGTGATGCCATCAGGTCCTGTAACTCTGTTCCAAGAGCACACACATGGATAAACAAAGGAACGTTGACGTGCATTCTCTGAAAGGCTTGACTATTTTCTTCCTAATAAATCATACCAGTAAAGATTTTTTTTCTTTGCAAATTACATTGTCCAATGATAGAGATTCACAGCACATACACACACCCCTCCCTATAAAAAAACACATGCAAATTATACCTCTATGAGCATCTTTGAAAAGACTAAGATTAAACATATCGTCTACCACTAAAAAAGAATATCGCCATTAAATCCTAGGTTTAGTTTTAGAAAATGCGATTAGCCGTGCCAAATCAAGAACTTAAGCACATGTAGTTCGTTTTCGACCAAGAAGGTGTCTAGTTGAGTTACACTCATTTCGTATACTAGCAAAGATAAAGATGATACTAGTGGGGAACGTTTTATAAGAAATACTTTAATATGAAAACACGGAGTGTCAAAGATTTTAGAAGAACACATCGAAATCACTCTAGTAAAGAGTTGGTGGCCAAAAGTAGGAGAAAGTACTACATAAATCACTATAGTTTGTTTGGTTTAGAATGCAAAAATAATAATTAGTATAAACACATAAGGAATCAAGTAAGTACACTAAAATCCTAGGATATACTTTATATGCTAATAATAATTAGACATGAGGAATCGAGTAAGTACACTAAAATCCTATGGGACAGACTTATGGTGCATCTCTTCATCTACATAGGGTAAAGTGATTCTTCAAATCAAAGCAAATAAACATGCTAATATAAGATGGGCCGTCGAACACGAGGAACATCGAGTCGTGTTTTTTTTTTTTTTTTTTTTTTGAGCTCATAGCGATTGTAGCTAATGATGTGTTTTGTTTAAGCACTTGCGAAAGTGGCCTGGAATGGCCGCATCAAACGGGCTTTGTTTGACTCAGCCCATAGAGTTAGTGGTCAAATTAGCCCACGAGAGTTTATATGCACAAACATTACTCCAGTACGAAAAAAAAAACAGATCATTACCTGTTGTCAAAAAAAATAATAATAAAAAAAGATCATCAGCCGAGTTTTGCATGAAAAAACACTCAACCTCCACTTTTGATACACTCCCTTTTTAAACAAATTTCTGTGCTCTACAAGCACGACACATCAAGTTATTATTATTATTATTATTTTGGAAAGTCACATCCAAGTATCCCGTAGGTTTTTTTTGTGACATTACCCTTTGAGATTTCTCGACAGGAAACTTGCCCAAAACGGAACGCAACCTTGGCGGGGAAGGTCCCTTTCTATACCTCCGCACGCAGGCCTGCAGCTGCTGCCGCCGCCTGCAGACTGATCATCATCAACACAACAGCAGAAGAGCGGCGACGCAGGTCAAAGCCTCAAAGGCTGAAAGCGACGACCGATCCTGTCTGCTGTCTCTGCCCCCTGCGGGACCAGCTTCTTTTTTCTTCGCGGAGAAGTCTCGCCCCGTCCATGGGTCCCACGGCCAGGCCTAGTGGCCACGTCAATAGCTTCCCCCTCCTGGTGTTGCCTGCTGTTGTCTTGGCCAGCAAGTAGGCAATGCCCCGCCGCGTCTCATCTCATTGATTACCAGCGCATCCTCTCCTAGGCGTTGCAATACATCCACCTGCTCAACTGATCGACTCCGTCTTCCAGCGCAATCCACTGACCAGAGCATTATAAGCACAAGGGGCCGTGGGGGCGGAGAGGGAAGGAAGCGAAGTGATCCATCCATCGACGATTCCACGGTTCATTCTCCCGCTGAAAGGAGGAGCCAGCCAGTCAGCCATGGGAGTGGGACTGAAGAGGCAGGAAATGTGGCGAGCAGCGGCAGAGGCGGCGTCTGCTGCTCTCCGGCGGCGGCGAGGTGAGGCGAACGTTGTTCCCCGGCCGTTGTTTTGCGGTGGCTTGTCCATGATTCACGGTCGCGCTGATTTGCCGATCGGCCTGGCGCTGGATTCCGTTGCGCTTCGATTTGGCCTCGTCTGCTCCGGGTTTGTTTTAATTTGCGGGTGGTCTGAGCTGATTAAAAAGTTCGGCGCTGCTTGATTTCAGTGCTTGGTGTGCGCATTGTGCCGTTCTGCTTCTGCTCTGGGGTTTAGGGTGCGTGGTATTCGGTATTTCCTCTCCGATGATCAATGGAAGGACCTTAATCCTAGTCTAATCTGAGCTGAGCTGAGCTATGTTTGCTGCGGTGCATATCTGCAGAACTGTGCTTACAGTTTGAGTACTGAATTTAATGGGGAAAGGGATCATCTTTGGACTGGGCGATTCATATTTAGTGTTTTCTGAATGTGAATGTGGATGGGGTCCATGATTTTTTTTTTCAAAGCCATTGTCAATTTTCTAAAAATCAAGAGGAGGGAAACAAATTTCATTGTTAGTAAATACTGATTGAGTGTTGTTCTAGCAATGTCTGAAACCAAGTTGGAGCAATGTACTCTGTTAGATTTCTCTCCCCTGAATTTTCATGCTCTGTTCACCGGCCAGTAGCATCTGTGTCACTTACAGATTATATTCTGTGAAGAAAAATACTTTTGCTTATAATCCCATTGCATCATTGTTACTGGAGCTTACACCCTGTTATATATATTTCTGCTTAGTTAAATGTGTATTTCAGATTGAACCCAAAATTAAAGAACTCTGCTTCTCTTTTTTTGCAATCTTACTAGTCCCTAGGCAGAGCAGATGGTAAATTCTGCGTCACCTAGGCCTAGGGCCATATGCACTTCACATTGTAAAAAATCCTTCACAAGTTTCTTGATGCAACAAGCATGCATATGTGACAGGGTCCAGTTGAATCTTTGATAGTACATTCCTGCTGATAGGTTTAATCCTTGTAAAGAATCATCATGTAACAATGCCATCCTTAAGTCATCTTGGTTTGCACTGATGTTCAGAGATGTGTATTGTCATGCAGCGCAGCAGGAAGGCAGCAGCAGCAAGCCCTCGCCGGCAAAAGTGCCACTGCCAAGCCGTCCGGCGAAAGGTCTCGGGCGGCGCAGCGAGGGATGGGTGGTCCAGACAACACGCTCCACAACTACCGCGGTGTCCGGCAGCGCCGGTGGGGCAAGTGGGTGGCCGAGATCCGCGAGCCCAACCGCGGCAAGCGCCACTGGCTGGGCACCTTCAACAACCCCGTCGACGCGGCCGTCGCCTTCGACAGGGCGGCCGTGTCCATCCACGGCGCCGCCTACGCGCACCTCAACTTCCCCGGGGACCACGCCGCCGCGGCGCCGGCACAGTGCCAACCATCGTCCAGCTACGCCGCCACCGCCGCCGACGTGTTCCAGGAGCATGAGGCAAAGCCGATGGTAGCTGCTGCGCTGGGCGGCGGCGGTGGCGGTGCAGAGACCGTCAGCCAGCAGCAGCAGCAGCAGGGCACTTCTTGGATTTCGCCCGATGCTCCGTTCGCCGACGACCCTGACATTGCCATGTACATCAATTTCGATGCCGTATCCGACATGGTGCCCTTCTATCCTGGCATCAAGAGAGAGGATTGGCAGGGGTTCTGAAATGCTGTCTCAGGCATTGCGAGATGGGAACCTGGCAGACTTCAGTAGCATCTGATGGTCCTGGCATGATTAGGAATGGAATTACTTTTGCTGGTAGTCTATTTAGAACTCAGGTTGTTTAGCTAGGCGTAACAAACTCCAAGTAATCCTATTCAGTAGTAGTGCTTTCGTCTTCATAATAATATTCTGTTCGTTTAGCTAGATGGATGGAAGCTGGACTGTACTGATCGGCAGGTGGAATGATGTACAGGATCAGGATCCGTAGTAACCTTTTGTTCCCCATTGGCGATTACTATGGAATTTACTGATGCAGCTCTTGTCGTGAAATGCTGATTCGGTAATTGGTAGTACCTATTTTTTACATTTTCTCTGAAATGTGGTTCAAATCTATACTCAAAGAACACGGTACGCAATAATGCTCCAACCAATCCTTCCCTCGATGGGTTATGGTTTACCAATCCAATTTTAGATTTACTATTCCTGAACTCACGACGCACCCATATTTATCGCAAAAAACCCATCTCTTTCGCAAAATTTATAGGGTTACTGCTTTCCAGCCACAGAAATTCTACCGAACAACCAGAGCTCGATAAATCTCGAGGCTATGAAGTTTTAAAACTTTTTTTGACATGTCGTTCATTCCCCTCCCCTTGTCTGTCTCTCGCTCCATCTCAACTCCACCCAGCAAGCCACCATGGAAGACGCAGCCTGACGAGAGGGGCGCAGGGCATTACCATCGGCGCCGGCAGAGACGCAGGGACGATGGACGACGGCATCAACTGCTACGTGGTCCCGCAGACCACGGGCACCGGGCGGAACATCTTCCTGGGAGGCAGCCCACTGAAAGAGTCGCTGCCGCTGCTCGGCGTGCAGCTCGTCCTCATCGTCGCCATCACCCGCGTCCTCTACTTCCTTCTCAAGCCGTTCAAGCAGCCCCGCGTCGTGTCCGAGATCATGGCACGTTCATCCTAGTTTGCACTTTGCAGCGACGCCACCAACGTTGGCACAAATCAACTGAAAACTCACGTGCTTCTCCGTCTGATGTGTTTCAGGGCGGCATCATACTCGGCCCGTCCATGCTGTCACGCAGTCCGGCGTTCAAGGAGACGGTGTTCCCGGCGAGGGGCGACCCGGTGCTGCACACCGTGGCGACGTTCGGCCTCATGTACGTCATCTTCCTCATCGGCGTGCGGATGGACCCGATGCTCGTCGTCCGCTCCGGCAAGAAGGGCGTGATCATCGGCCTCTCCGGCTTCGTCCTCCCGCTGGCCATGACCACCGCGGGCCTGTCCGGCGCCGCCATGGTCTCGGATCCCGACGTGTCGAGGCGTTCCACGTTCCTGTTCGCGCTGGCCACGTCGCTCTCGGTCACGTCCTTCGCGGTGCTGTCGCCGATCCTGTCGGGGCTCAGCCTCCTCAACTCGGACCTCGGCCGCACCGCCATGTCGGCCTCGATGACCACCGACGGCATCGCCTGGCTCATCATGGTGGGGTACATCCTCGCCGAGGCCTTCCTCGTGTCGGTGGCGACGTCGCTCTGGGCGTTCCTCTCGGTGGCCACGCTCGGCGCGGTCATACTGTTCGCGGTGCGCCCCGTCGCGCTCAAGGTGATCGAGCGCACGCCGCCGGGCAAACCCGTGGACGAGAACTACGTCTTCTTTTTCCTCCTCATCGTGCTCCTCGTCGGCTTCTACAGCGACATCATCGGGACCAACTCGTTCCACGGCGCGCTCATGTTGGGGCTGGCGATCCCCGACGGACCGCCGCTCGGCACCGCGCTGGGGAGAAGATTGACGCCATGGTGTCCGGCCTCATCCTGCCTCTGTACTACGCCATGACCGGGCTCAGCACCGACGTGTGGTCCCTGCATTGGGGCAGGCTGCAGCTAGTCGTGCTCCTCGGATGGTTTGGCAAGCTGGTCGGCGTCATGGTGCCGTCGCTGTGCCTTGAGATCCCCCTCCGGGACGCCGTGTCCCTCAGCTTGTTCATGAGCTCCAAGGGCATCGTTGAGGTCATCACCTTCACCTTCTTCCTCACCAACAAGGTGATCGCTGATGCAAACAGCTCTGCAGATGGACGCATCAAATGCAGCCACTAATTAACCAATCTTCTATTTTTACATTCTTTGCGTGGACCTTAACAGATTAGATCGGTTTGGTTCGCAGTTGATCGGCACGAGCGCTTTCAGCGTCCTGATGTTCTCGTCGGTGGCGATCACGGCGGTGTCGGTGCCGGTAGCGGCATTGCTGTACGACCCGGCGCGGCGCTACGCCGTGTACAAGCGGCGCACCTTGCAACACCTCGCCGGACGCCGACCTGCGCATCCTGGCGTGCCTCCACGACGAGTCCCACGTCTCGGGGACGCTGGCGCTGCTGGAAGCGTCGCACGCCACGCCCCAGACGCCGATCGGCCTCTACCTCCTGCAGCTCGTCGAGATCGCCGGCCGCTACGCGCCGGTGTTCATCCCGCACAACCCCCCGCCGGAACGCGTCTCGGATCGGCGCGCCCGACGCGCCGTCCACCGACTTCGACCGCATCATCAACGCCTTCTTCCGGCACGAGCTCCGGCACCCGGAGGGCGCGGTCTCGGTGCACCCGTTCACCACCATCTCCCCGTACTCCTCCATGCACGACGAGGTGTGCCGCCTCGCCGTCGACAAGCGCACGTCGCTGATACTCCTCCACTACCATAAGCACCACTTGCTCGCCGGCGGCGTGCACGCCTCCGTTGGGCTCCGCGTAGTCAACCGCAAGGTGCTGGAGGTCGCGCCGTGCTCCGTCGCGGTGTTCGTCGACCGCAACGCCGGGAACGTGGGGCTGTCCAGTTTCATTCCCGGGGCGCTAAAAGACTACTCAGGTTCTTCCACGGGCAGCAGTGGCCTGTCGATGAGCGGGTCCCAGTTCCACGCCGCCGTGGCGGCGCTATTCTTCGGCGGCGGCGACGACCGGGAGGCCATGTCCTACGTGGCGCGCATGGCGCGCCACCCGGGCGTGACAGTTGCGATCGTGCGGTTCCTGCCGGCCCGAGGCATCAAGGACGACCCGGCGGATCGGCGGGTGGACAACCGCGCCATCGAGGAGGTGAAGGCGCTCGCGGCGAGGAGCAGGAACATGCAAGTCCGGGAGGAGCTCGTCGGCGACATGGAGAAGATCGTCGAGGTGCTGAGGGGTCTCGACAAGGCCGGCTACGACCTAGTCATCGTTGGCATGAGGCACAGGTGGTACCCGGTGATGCCGGCCAACGGGCTGTCGGACTGGAGCGAGTGCCCCGAGCTCGGCGTCATTGGCGATCTCCTCGCGTCCTCCGACTTCGACACGCCCTACTCGGTGCTCATCATGAAGCAGCAGGACCAGGGCGGCCTGAACGCCGCTGTGCCGGGTGCCCAGGACGAGTGGCATGGTGCACTGACGCAGCCGCCGCAGCGAACCATGCCGACGGCCCAATCTAGCATGTCCAAGCGATAGGACCGGTGTAAACAACTCTGTATCTTATTACCTTTGCTTCGTAGAAGAATACATGTCAGGAACCACCCATGGTTGGGCCTGCATATGGGCCAAAGGCTTGGGCCCAATCCAGTCCATCAATCATCAGTTGGCATGAAGGACCCGTCGCCTCCTTCAAGTATGCAGGGCAGCCACTTGAGAAAGGAATCAATCAATCAACTTGTATCGCAAGAGTCGTGTGTGAGTTTGAACCGACCTCGCCGGTGCCCGCGGGTTATCGTGGTGTGTGGAGTTGGAGTAGCAGTAGTTTGCCGGGTGATTCCGCTGAGTTCGAAAAGTGCGTGTGTGAGGTGATCTCGCGCCGCCGGGCGGTCGCAACCTCAGAATCGGTACTTGAATCCCACCGGGTTGCTAACATCCGGTATCGCTCCGTCGATTCTAGGCACCATGGATCCCGAGCCTCGTATACCGAAGTTCAAGAGGAAGCTCGACGAGATCGACGCCGGATGGAGCGCGTCGCGCATCGGAGCTGGGGTCCACCGTTGGGCCCCGCACAAGCAACATCAGCAGCCGCCGCGCCGACGGAGATTGTCGCCGACAATCGGGCGGGTTGTTCGAACCCCGCCCCGGGTCCCGAGGAGCTGACCAACCCTCCTCCACCAAGGCCGCGTCTCGAACTCCCACCGGCCCGATCCGCCGACCGACATCGACCCCACCAACCCCATCGCCTCCGACCCCGCGGCTTCCATCGCCGCTACGCCATCGTGCGTACACCTCCTCCGCCGAAGTCCGCCGCCTCACGCCCATCTCTTCCTCCATCGTGAGAGGGAGCTCAGTTCCCCGCCCGCATCCCGAAGCGAGGGGGTGGTGGGAGGTGAACGAGCAGTCCTCCCGTCCACCGGCAGCGCGCTAAGGCCGCCGAGATCCGCGCCGACCGCATCTCCTCGCCTGTGGCGCCCTTCTCGCTTCCGCATCAGCCCGGCCACGCTGCCAGCCGCGAACCCCCGCGCCGGCCTCGGCTCGACCGACCGCGGCAAGTTCTCTCGCTTCACCATCCTACATAAGTCCTCTACGTCCAAGGTTGGCCTTCGCCGACCGCGTCGCTCGCCACACGCCTGCCGAGCATGGCGCCCGCCGACCGCCGACCGCGGGCGAAGCTCCACCACGCCCACCGCTGCCATTTACCATGGCGCAGTTCCCTCCGCGGGCCCTCCCGGGCCTTTGGTTCCGTCCTTCTCCGAGGTCACGCAACGGGCCACCATCCGCCGAAGGTCTCTCGCCGTCACGCCCCGGCTCCTCCGCACCCGCAGCGGGCGCCACCATTTGTCCCGCTGTGGCGCGCTTCCTTCAAGGCTGGGCACACCATCTCCGCCGCGGCGCCTCCCAGCCCACGGGGAAACCGCAACTCCCTCGAGCCCACGACCGTCGCCGGGATCCCCGGGACGCCACCGCGGCGCCGCTCCCACTCCTTCGCCTACAACACGCCAAGGCCGCCTACGACTCCTTCGTCGGGTCCGCTGCCTTCCCTCAGGCCCTCAACAGCGATGCGTGGGACGCCATCACGAGTTCAGCGGCTCCCAGTGGGACACCGAGTGGCTCGGGTGACAACAGCCGGCGTCCATGCTCAGCGCCACGCCGCCGCATCAGCTCTCCTACCACCACCACCATGGGATGCGACCGCTTCACCAATCCCTACTCCAAAGCACCGGGAGCATCCTCGTTGGACTCGGGCCGCTGCTTGGAGCAAGTCATGTGCTCCCTCAGCTCATCTGCGATGAAGCTCGCACCAGCATCGACCACCGGTGTTCGATACAAGTCCGCAACATGCTTTTCAGCGAGGGTATCGAAAGATCTACAACCGTGAGCACTCTTGGGAAGCTTGTTCACATGCTGAAGAGGTACATCACCGACTTTACCCATGCATACTCCATTGGTGGTGTTATATTCTATTCGCACCCGAGATACAAGGTGGTCGAAGGTGTTTGGGAGATGGTTAAGTCATTGCCTAGTGCAATTCTGGTTGTTCTCAGCCAAGTGGTTATCCAAGCTCCAAGGTCGCCATTTATGTTGATTGAGATCAAGGGTAATGCAGTCCATCTCGTGCCGCCCCTTGGCAATGTTTCGCGGGTTATGCAGCTCCCGTGTACTTGGCGACATCACCGCCGCTGTATATTATGCTTACAGACTCCACACAACTCAGTTTTGGTTTATGGTCGCCATTCTATCCGGGTTGGCCTTCTCAGGCGCGAGTAGCGAAGCGTGGTGCAAACCGCTTGTGTGGCCAATACTTATGCATGAGATTTCACCGCTAATATGGAACAATTGCTTATTTCAGGGCAGCATAAGGGCGTAATTATTAAATCCCGTGCGCTTTCTCTCCAAAGCCGATAAGTGGCTTCCCCTGTGGGTACTTGATACCGAGATATGTGATCAAGTGTTGGCCCTTCGAGTACAAAGCCCACCGTATGGGTGTTGCTTTGTTGATATTGGCGGAAGTTGCAGAAACAAGAGAAATATACCTTGTGCATCTTATCCTTGATAGAAGAACCGGCCGCTACTTGATATTTGGGGCCAGCTTATACTACCTCGCATACATTCGCCAAGGAGTGTTTCTAGTGGATGCGATAAATGTCCCGTGGCCATTGTTGGTTCACTCAAGATTCGACCGCATTGGTACACTTCTCGCAATGATGAGTTACGCCCATGGCCACCTCCTACAATACTTCATTCTAACATTACCAAAGTGAGCTTCTTGAGACAATGTCAGCTTGGCGCGAAGCCAAATGTTCTTGATTCTCGCGTGACATTAGCTACTTCTGATTTTTCGAGATGGGTTATGATGATAGCCACCGATACTTTGTCAAGAAGCTAGTTTCCTCAAGAATGGACAGTGCATGACGAGGAGACATTCAGTATGCCGCTTCATGGTGTCTCTCTCGCCTAGCTCATACAAGCACATACAAGATGGTTACAACAAAAACCAATGCAAAGGACCGAAGCCCGTAAAGTGATGTCGATAACCGTGTTTGGTGTCATTGCATTTCTCTTCAAAGATTAAGGTCTTGCGAGTGCCTTGGGATCCCGGGTGGTTTCGATCTTCTCCATTGGCTTGAGGGCAAGCCAAAATTAAGGAGGGGGAATGTCGTGAACCACCCATGGTTGGGCTCCTCGCATATGGGCCAAAGGCTTGGGCCCAATCCAGCCCATCAATCATCGCTTGGCATGAAGGACCTGCCGCTCCTTCAAGTATGCAGTGGCAGCCCACTTGAGAAAGGAATCAATCAATCAACTTGTATCGCAAGAGTCGTGGTGTGTGAGTTTGAACCGACCTCGCCGGTGCCCGCGGGTTATCGTGGTGTGTGGAGTTGGAGTAGCAGTAGTTTGCTCTGCGGATTCCTACCGAGTTCGAAAGTGTGTGAGGTGATCTGCCGCCGCTGGTCGCAAACTCAGAATCGTACTTGAATCCTACCGGGTTGCTAACAATACATTCACGGATTGGACCCCCTCTAGTTTCTAGGACCTCGTTCAAATAGATTTTCGATTGTTCTTTTGCCGGTACGTATCGGGAAAGATAGTTATCATCGCAGCAGGAATATTTTTACTATTTCTCATTAGCTATAGTAGCATGAGCTGCACAAATCATCAAAAACATTCCCTAGAGGAAACCCGCACCAGCACCTATTGTACTTCATATAGAACCCAATTCATGGTAAAGAGAAAAAACTATTAACATAACATTGGTACGCCGGAAGGATATACAAGGGTGATGTACCGGGGGTCTCTCGGCGCCTTGCCGGACTCGCCGCCGAGGTCGGGTGCCGCCGCCGCCGCTGCCGGGTGCATGCCTCACCGGGTGGTGGTCGAGGCGGCTTGGCGACACCTTCGTTGAAGCCGCCGCCGGATGCCGCCGCATTCGCCGCAGTGCACGCCCCTCCGCTCGCCACGAGGTGACGTTGGAGGTTGTGCCCCCGGCCGAGGATGTCGAGGATTTGGAGGATGGGGAGGTGGAGGCAGCCTGGTCCTCACGGTCCTCCCTCTCCGCCGCATGCCCTCCCTTTTCTTCCCCGACCGCCGGTCTGGCTGGCGTGAGCAAGTCCCGCTGATGGGGACGATGACGCCAGCGAGCTCCGACGATGAACTCCCTTCCCCGCCACTCGCCTGTCGTATCCGGAAGTAGCTCGTAAGGCTCTCCGCACCGCTCCTCCAATGCCGACAGAGGCTCCGCCACTGTGCAGAGCGCCATCGGCACGGAGCTGCCCTACGAGAGTAAGCTGACGCCATCATCGACGCTAGGGCTGCTGTGGTGTAAGAGCCGCGGACCTATCTGTCCGGTGCCCGCGGGTCGTTGCCTTGGTCCGCAGCTCGTGGAGAGAGTTCCGCGCGTGCCGACACCTTGGCCCGCGGCGTGGGGGGTCTGCGGTGCAAGGCATGGCGGGGAAGACCTCGCCAGCCCCGCTATCGATGCCGATGGTTTCCGGACGGCCGAGGCTCGCGTTGCCGACGGCGTGACCCGGGCGCTTTGCCAAAAATGTCATCGCCTCGTCCCCGCCGGATCTCGTGGGTCGCCGCTTCAACCGCCTCGCACGCACCACATCGCCGCCCGCTGTCGCCCCCTCGCCGCTACGCTTCCACCGCTGGGTACTCGTCATCAGACCCAACGCTGCGCAGCGCGGCCGCCACCGGTCGCGCTAAGCAAGACTCTTCGCCGGCATGTACTCGCCGCCTTTGGAGGTGCCTCGGGTGGCCACACGGTCATCGCCTTCGCAGCTCGCTCCAGCCTCCTCGAGAAGACCATGTTCGCCGCCCGAGGTTGTGGACTTCTTCGACCCCATCGCCACCGAGGTGCGGGGGTGACCATGACGGGCCGCACTTAAGTTCACGACTTCTTCGACCCCATCGCCGTTGAGCCGCGGGCCGTGCCGACCCCTCGAGCGCTGGGACCCCATGCGCTCGAGGAGACGGTGGTCGTTGCGCAGGCCCATGGTCGTGGAGGTCCGCACCGGGCTTGGAGGGTCTTCCTTGCCGGGAAAGCGACCTTTGTGCATCACCCGACCGCCGCCCGCTGCCTCCGGTGCTGCATCGTGAGGTTGCCGGAAGCGCACTCGGACACGCCCCCACACTCGCGCGACTCAACGAGCCCGGTGAGCGTGCCAACGGTCGACGAGTTCGTCGCCGCTTTCAAGAGACCGCTTGAGCCTTCCATTCTCTCCACTCGCGTGTTGAGGAAGACGCGCCCTCGTCAAGATTCTCCGCTAATTCCGAAAGCGTAGCACGCGGCTCGCCGCAAAGAGTGGCTACAGACACCGAGAACCCGGAGGCCCGGGCTAGGAGGGTCATGCTTTAGAAGATCGGGATGGGACGTCGAGACCGAACATGAGGATGTCGTCTCTTTTTGACGAGCCCGACCGGGCCTTCACCGGGCCTCTTGGCCGAGGTCAACATGCGGGGCATGGAGGCATTCCTTCTTTCCCGGGGGGCAAGAAGCGCCGCCGACGATGCCTCCGCTTGGGCCTAAAGTGGTTGTTGGTCCCTCTATCCGGTCAATTTAGTCATCATGTAGTCGCTTTTGTTTAATTAGGTAGATAGGTTGTTTGTTTTGTTGCTTTTTTCGTTTCTTGACCTTTCCGATGTCGCCTCCGGCATCTCGGCCTTAGTTTTGTATTTGGATTTGGTTTTTTTTCCTCCTCTTAATTAAAACGGGTGAATGGCCCGATTGAGAAAAAAAAAATCCAAATACATCCTAAATCCCAATACAAGTGTACAATCGGGGCATGCTACTGTATGAACAAATCATAAGCAGAATTTTTGTCCTGCTCCTAGTTATGCAATGCAGCAATTTAATACAGTACTACATAGTACATACCACTATACCAGCCCT